>MJUT01013533.1:36025-65908 GCA_002080005.1 Gigantidas platifrons
TGTAATATTTGGCGATTTGATGGATATGATACAGTTCATATGGAATTAACGTCAGGAGATCTTATTGACAGACAACAATTCAGTAAACAATGTAATTTAATAATGTTTTTGTCTTTTTTCTTACCATCATTATTTTTATAAACATTTACGGGAGTAGCAAAACAAGACCTTCAATTAAATCTTTGTTTGTATAATACTAGATCATACTTACCCCCGTATGTAAGACTAGACACCCTACTTGTTGATGTACCGGCATCATTGGTGGCACTACATACATAGTTACCGGCATCGCTTGACTGAAAGTTGCTTATGGTCAAAGAAGGATTTGCCGTATTACCGCCTGTATATTTTGAGTTGTCGATAGCAATAGAAACACCATTTCGTGTCCATGAAATAGATTTTGCTACAGGGGCACCCTGCACAGTACACACAATTTGCTGATTAGTTCCTTGAATTACAAGGGCACTTGGTGGAGAAATGCTTATTGAGAGTAGAGCTGTTGAAAACAAATGAAATATAGTATTTACATGATGCAACATTTTACAGAAATGAAACATATATAGATGAAGAAGCATATTAAAATGGAAAACAAACAATACCTGTTCGACGGAACAGTTTTAAAAATGCAATAGAAAATAATGGAAAGATGCAAAATCGATACCTTTAATATATATATATATATATATATATAGTGAAATTGGCTTGAACAGTAAATGTCTCCTTATCTTCTCATGTTATCTAACTGATCAATCATCTAACATTAGCATGTTTATTTTAATTTCTGATGCCAGTTTTCTAAAAATAGAATTACGTAAGCATTGGTTTTATTTGTCGTTTTTATTTAACATTGAAATTATTGTTTTAATATTTTAGTAATAAAAATTACGTTTTCTAATATAGAATATAAAGCTTATACTACGTGTTCATATTTAATTATTGAATACAGTTTAAACAGCAATAGTTAGCAATTCTACTAATATCAATATATGATGTTATGTCAAACACACATGGTTGTGTAAAACATATCGACCATATATGGCAATATATGACAATACACAACACAACAACAAACTAAATACATTGAATTGGTGATCATAAAAAAGTTAGTAATAAGTTAACTGAAATATGCATCAATAACAAGCAGTCAAGTAATACGCCTGTATTTATCGTACACCTGCCTATTCTGAACACAAAATTAGGTCACAGGGATGTTCGGATTAGACAGGTTTTATATAAAAATATGGAATGAAAAAGTTAAATAATACAAAATCAATAGAAAATACATAGATATACAATGATGATATAATATGTTCACACAGATACATCAATTAAATTAAATATACAGTTTTATGTGAAGTATTATCTTGTAGTTTACTACATTGTTGGAGCAAAGTTGTGTGTATGCAATGTATAATGTGAAAGTGTTATCTTTATCGTGTTATGCTGACTCGTGGACACCGTACAATAGATGTATCAATGTGTATATGCCAATGTATATATGAAGAGGTAGTATATCAGTGAATATAACAGTTGTTTCATGAATGGGGATACATCATTTTCATAGAAAAACTAGTCGAATTTTTAATGTGTTTGCGATACATTTGATAACCCTTTCAAAACAAAGTACAAAAATACTCACGAAAACAATCAGTAGCATTGTTAGGTTGTAAGTTATACAAGTATTCTCCATCAAAGTCATTACAAGTTACAGATAATGAAAACTGCTGGTTTCTTTTAAGCCATCTCCAGAATGGGATGTTCTCACAACCACCGCAATACATATCAAAATGACTAGAAATAAAACTCTCTGTTTATGATCAATTGATATTAAATCTATGAATTGAGCGATCCCTGTGTGGGAGATATGTATTCAAGAGAACACAAACGTAAATTACCATGTAGAGGTAAAATTGATCCATGTAAGACTTGGTACAGGAACTTAATTAAACATATGGCGAGTTGAAGGGGGGATCACAATTACGCATGTGAAATAAGAAATGTATATCTCGAAGAGAAAAATAAAATTATTATAATAGTGCAGAAACATCTATTCGGTATCGGTAAACATATGATGGACAAATAATTATGTCAGAACCAGTGTAACACTGATGTATGTATATCCCAACGAGAACTGATATACATCATGATATGCTGCTAACAATGAAGCTACTAAACCAATGGTTGAAGTCATAACTTCGAAAGTTTTACGGTTGTCACAATGACTTGTCTTATCTGTGTCACAAATAACCACAGATATGTTGCACTTGTCGTAAACACTTCCCGTTCCTTCCTCATTAATGATTTATTACCGACTGTGTAACTAGATTGACACGACGGGTGCCACTAATGGAGCAGGGGCTGCCTACCCTTCCGAAGCACATGAGTTCACCATCAGTTTTTAGTAGACTTCGTGTTACTCGATCTTAAATGTTATGTGCATTCTTTGTTTGTCCTTTTGTCCTTTGGCCATTGCGTTGTCTGTCTGTCATCGATTTTCTTTAATTTCCCCCTTTGGTATCTTCAAATTCTTCTTATGCCGATGACACCACATAACAGGTGTCATCATAAAGTTAAGTATATTTCTTAGATTTCGTGTCAATGCACATTACTACATATTATATTACGCACAATGCCACTTACAGTGTTGTCAGCTGTGTTAGATTATCTAACGCATGTTCACTAACAAATGATAGAGAGTTGTTGTGCATGATTCTGAAATATAACTTCACATTATAAAGCAGTGCTATAATCTACAGTTCCGCATTGTCATAATCTCAACCGGTTTTCTGTTATAAGACGTGAGTTGACACAGACATTCCCAGCCTATTCATAATATCAGTGTATGTGATATCGTTTTATAAGCCAGATTAAATGTAGCATATACGACGATTGTACTTCGAAATATCAAGATATTTGATTTATCTGGAACACTGTAGCAAATGTGCATTTCGAGCTATCTTAGGTATCAGTAACGATTTGTCCTAGCACACAGGAAGATAGTGCATGAACAGTGTAATTGGTTGATTGATTACTGTTTAACACCAGCATTAGCAGTATGTCAGCTTTAACGTAGCATGAACAAATATACAAAAAATCTCAACTGCAAGATCCTTACATATCAAAGATATTAGTGTATGAAACAATTGGTTATATGTACAAATGAAAGAGGAAACAGATAAAGGTTAAAACACATTATTTAGAACTCATGTTGTCTATTTGATATATAAATTAAAGCACTTTCGGTAATAGTCCGTTGTATTAAATATGGTTTGTTGCTTTGTCTGTTCCACGTGTTTAGAAATGGAATACCTTTTCAATTATCACGTGCTTAGCTCTATTTCTCAACTAATACAGCGAGCTTGTAGTCTATATTCAGATTCTTTTAAAGTCATCGTATTGTTAGTATTAAGTTATTAAGAAAATACTAATTTCATCTCATTTTTCGGAAGATATCAAAGCCATGTTGAAAGGTATAGTGTCACTTGCCTATTAATGACGATGATATTGGTAATTACATTTTATTTCAAAGTTAAAATGTTGGTTTCCCCTTATGTCTTTTGATGGTTTTGTATACTCTTTAACGTTTCACTGATGATACAGGCTATCGGCTCTCATTATAGACGTCTAACTGATGGCACATGCTATCGTGTCTCATTATAGACGTTTGATTGATGATACAGGCCATTGGTTCTCACTATAGACGTTTAACTGATGATACAGGCTATTGGCTCTCATTAAAAACGTTTAACTGATGATGCAGTCCATCGGCTCTCATTATAGACGTTAACTGATGATACAGGCGATCGTGTCTCATCATAGACGTTTGAAGCAGCTTTAATTCCAAAACTAAATCCACACAATAAGCCCAACTATGTGTATATTCTTTATATAACATTAACTATAAAATGTATTGATATAATGTGGTCATACATTTGTACAAATCATACTAAAAGATACTTACAGATATCTTAAGTTTGGTAGATTGTTGAAAGAGTTGTCCTCTATCACTGATATGAAATTGTACTGTAACCCTCTATAAATAGTCAACACATGTCTTTAGTTAATGCTTTATGCAATCTGTGTCTTTTTTGCTGTCGTATTAAACAGTGCATACAACTAAATGTGCGTAATTGTGTGCTATTCCACGAAAATGCATTATAAACAACCCATCTAGTAAATGTAGTTATTTACAAAGAAGAGTTTGAAGATACCAAAGGGGCAATCAAAATCCGTATATCGAAGAAGAGCAAACACAGTTGTCCAAAAAAAAAGTACAAAAGGACAAACAGCGTCTACAAAACATACATATAAAACTAATAATCGAGTAACACACACCCCACTACAAACCGAGGGTGAACTCTGGTGCCACGGGAGGGTATTCACTTCCAGCTCCACTCGTGGCACCCGTCGTGTTAATCTAGTTAAACACCCGATATGAAGTCGTGTATGAGGAAAGGACCGAGAAGTGTTTACAAGTGGAAAATAGCCGTGGTCATTTGTGACACATATATTCCATAACGGTCAACCAAGTCATGGTGCCGACCATAACATTTTCGAAGTGATGAATTCAACCTGACCAAAAAGAAACCGTGGTTCAGCAACTTCCTTGTTAGCAGCAACCCTCTATCAAGGAAATCCTGACAGGATCCACAAGCTCTGGAATATCGTATCATCTGAGATACTTTATATACTTTATATGCAGGTGCTGCTGGAATGTTGCTACATATAAATGGAAAGTTTCCAATGGCAACATTGAAATCATCTCTTTTGTCGTAAAGTTTCGTTCTTAACCACCCTTCAAATATAGGCTTCAAATCGGGTTCAATAACCGAGCTTCCTCCAATTGGAACCTGCTACAGTGTACTTGCATGATTGACGAACTGCGCCGTAAATATATGGTAATGAAGCCCTTCTTCTTTATATGTTGTTATGAGGACCGGCCCCGTAAAAAGATGATACTGCATCCATTATTCTTGATCTGAAGTTATCACGACCGGCACCGTATTGAGATGATAATAAAGTCCTTCTTCTCTATATGATGTTATCACGACCGGCCCCGTAAACAGATGGTAATGCAGGCCTTCTTCTAATAACTTAGTTGAACATAATAAATTGTTCTACTCATTTTACTCCTTTCGTATTGTCATACAACAATTACTGAAAGTGCTGATCTAGGTGACGATTTTTGTTGATCGTTGTTTGTCATTTTGTAATTAGTTGTCTGTCTTTTTTCGGTTTATGGATTCTGACCACCACTTTGGTATCTTCAAACTCCTCCTACATATCAAAAGTAATGATCTCCTCGTTCAAGCATAGGTGACCTTAGCCAGGTTTGACTACTCTGACTTGACATAGTTGACCTTAGCCAGGTTTAACTACCCAGACTTGGTTTTCTTATATACTATTTTTGTTATTTGTATATTCCATTCCACGCGTATGAATCACCGAGCAATGATAATGGAACATGTTCATTCTACAGGTCGTAGCTAAGGGGTTCAGCTGGAAGAATTCGCCATCTTGAAAATGTGAAATCCGACATCACATATTTACAACAATACACAAACATAATTAAAATTCCTACCTTGAAAACTTATTTTAGTTAAAATTGAAGGATACACGAAATCAAATAACGTCTTATCTTTACGTTTCAAGCTGGAAGTCTTCATGATGTTTATGTGCCAAATTCGTCAATAAAATTTCGCGGAACTTTTTCAGTTTACAATAATATGTGAATTCACCGAAACACAACAAGGGACGTAACCACCACATTTATAGTTGTGTAAAAGTAGATCTGGCGGAAAAAAACTGATATCTCACATGTGAGATACCGGAATTTATTTAAGGGGTAAATCCCTATAAATCGCTCCTATCTATGTAATAAATAAGGCATGTCTCTCCCTAAGACAATACATTTGTTTCCAGGTTGCTCTTTTTTTTCAATAAAATCCTTGAACATACATTATTATAGTGGTTTGTGGTATGTTATATTCGAATTTGATTGTATGTTTAAAAACTAATAGGAGACAATAATGATCAAGAAAAGTACCTGTGAACCACCTGTTCACCTTAACATCTCGTCAGTATCCCTATTTGTATATGGGATACGCGTTGCTCATCTTTTTAGCTTTCCGTATTCTGCTGTTTTTATTTTACTTGTCTTAGTACTATGTATTTATTTAGAAAATATATTTTTTTCATCATCCAATAGCATTTTGGTTTTCCTAAGTCCAATATTTCATTTTTTTATTTACAATTTTTTTACTTTGAGTATACCCTGTGAATGTTAGTGTGGAAAGTCGTATGTGTTGCAGATTGTTTTGTGTGATTGTTCGTTTTAATGATGTCGAAAGAATTGTTGTTCATTACAGGTTACATTTTCTTTTCATTATCACCACTCAGATAAAATAGCTGAATATAAAAAACATCATTGATCATACATATTAATGTTTTGTAAGTTACAACATGGAATGCAGTAGGGAACTTCATACTTACAGACTATCAAGACCAGAGGCAACTTACGGTAGGGCAGCCGCCACAGAGACAAAAGAAGAAGAAAGAAAAGAATGTATAGACAACTAAAGCTTGAACAACACGAAAACCACTAATAAACCGGTTGAAGAAGGGCTTTAAGTTTCTGTTCCACTAGTGGCATCCATCATGATGTTCATGTCAACTACCTGTTAAAATTCACACATGGTGACACGTCGTGAGAGGAGAAAAAAGGACGGACCTACAATCAATATAAACCGAACACATCAGTGTTCTTTCGTGACACATAACTAATTGATGAAGGTGATCCTACAAATATACAATTGAAGACCTACGCTTTACAAACAAGGAAACCATTGGTTCAGTGACTCGCTGTCAGTATCGATATCTAACCAGAAATTCCCCGACAGGCAAGACTAACACTGGGACGTCCTTTCAACTGAGAGTCAATATACAGATGCAGTTGGAATACTAGTATATGGATATCCACAATATTAAAATTTAAATCATCTTTTTAATTAAAAAAGGTTGTTCTCAGACGACTCTCAACGTTAATTTCTCTATATGTAGCTCAGAAGATGACACAGAGCTAGCTGTATTGTTGGTATGTTTTGGTTCAAGTTCAAGAAGATAGATTGGATGAAAAAAAACTCTAAACAATGAATTATTCAGTGAAATAAAACTGTATATACAGTTTAACACCAAATTAAAGGACCAGGCTAGCTACATTTTGTTTTGGTTGAGAGGCAGCTGGATAAAGTCTGCTTCAACCGACGAAAATAGGAGCACAAACAAAATTAAAGCAAATATGTTGTAAATCAAAATCGTAGGCATTTTGATGATGTCAGAGAATTATTCGTGATAATCAGAGGTGTTTTGCTTACTAAATAAGACACGTCTTTCCGTAAAACAATATATTTGCATCCAGGTTGTGCTTTCATTTTAATAAAATCATCATGCATACATTATGTTATTCGTTTGTGTTTTGCTATTTTCGTAATTGTTTATAGTTAAAAACAAATGTGAGACACAAATGATCTAGTAAAGCACTTGTGAACCACCCGTTATGTCCAGCATTTCCCAGGACCTGAGTTAATCCCGGTTTTTCTATTGGGTCCGTGTCTCTCTTTTAGTTTTCCGTGTTTGTTTGTTTTTATATTGTGCTTGTCTTTGTACTATGACATGACACAGTGCTGCCTTTCTCTGTGGATTCCCCATTCTTGCTTGCCCCTAATGTTGACTTACAAGTATATATATAACGTTATCCCATAGAATTACTGTGGTCATATATTCTTACAATTGAGGAATACATTTGTAGAAATAATATTAAATGATACTTACAGATAACTTAAGTTTGGTAGATTGTTGAAAGTGCTGTCCGGGATCACTGTTATGTAATTGTGATCTAATTGTCTATAAATAGATAACAAATACATTTAGTTTATATTTTTATAAAAAATATTGGCTTTTTAATATTTCGTAAACAAGGTTAATAATACACTGGGTATTGGTGAGTGTTGACAGAGCTCAAATCACATAACAAGCACGCTCGTGCATTCAGATGCTCGCGCATGTAAGCAGTTTCTGTTTCTTATAAGACACCCTCTGTCTACCTCATATATAGTCAAGACCGGTAAAAGTATTGGCAGTTATTCAGGAAATGACGCATCTACGTAAAACGGAAACTAGTCACTGTCTTTTGAGACATGAATATGTCGTGGCGGTCAACATGATTGTGATGTGTAATACTATGTAAAAAACAAATGACATCTAACACTGCTACATGTCACAGTTCTTATATACTTGTTACATGATATTCAATAAGTTAATTACTGTAGTTTTTATAAAACATTAACAATAACATCTATTGACATAATGTCGTTATTCATTTGTACAAATCATACTAAATGATATTCGCAGATATTCCAGATTTGGTGGATTGTTGAAAGCGCTGTCCCCAATCATTGTTATGTTATAGTAGTATACACGTCTATGAATAATAAATATTATTTCAATCGTTTGAAGGAACTGAATTATATTGAAATTAATTTCTTCTAGTTATCTGCCCATAGACTGTATGCATTTTCCCCGCCGTCCGTGAAAATACCATTCAGCACGACAGGGCCGACTCGATTGGACGTGTTTTACTTCGTTAGTTACCACAATGGATATCGCTACACCGCCCAGCACAGAAAGAGAAAAAAATAAAAAGCAAGAGAAGAAGAAGATATATTTTCAGACAGTTTTGGATGCAGTAAACCGTCAAAGTCAAGAAATAGAAACTAAAGTCGATGCAAAATATCGGAAATGATCATGCCGACATTTACGTGATGAAATCCATGGGACAAATCCTGGGACAAATCAGCACATGGAAAATCAACATAAATTTGTAAAAGATGAGTATATTTATGATACGTTTGATTTTTAAAATAATTCAAATACACGGGCATTTACTCATGATTACTTTGAGTAGGAGCAATGCGAGGCAGATATTATTGTTAAAGACAGACTAAAAGCTGATACATTTTGTATTCTTTTGGATAGATATCGGTGCTTACGGTTGTATTATTTATTTATTATTGACACTATCAAAGATGGTTATAAGATACCATTTCATTCTAGTAATATGTCTGGTTTAAGAATGCTAATTTTGTAGATACCGTTTTACAAGATTTATTACATAGAGATTAACAGTTAAATGTAATAAGCAACCTTTTTCAATCAAATACTAAAAAAGATTGATTCTTGATCTTAGAGCTGTCAATGAACATTTATAGATGCAAAGTGTAAAATTTGAAGACATTCAGACTGCTCGACAACATATCAAACTGAAAATGTTTGCATTTGATATTCATTCAGCATATAATGTGGACATCTATGAACCACATACCGATTTTTTAGGGGTTTTCATGAATAGTTAACGGCTGTAGAACATTTTTTTTTTTAAATTATTGTGCTATCTTTCGACAAGGCTTGTTTAAGATATAAATAAAAAAATGGCGATCAGTACAGTAGGTAGTAAATCAAGTGAAATGTGATTTGATTAATAGTGGTTTTGTTCCTATTGTTGAAATATCACTATGTAAACCTACCAATCGGTTGATTTGGTTAGGTACATTATTGATAGTGAAGCAGGATTTTATAAAATTCCTGATCAGAGGATTGACAAGATTGTAAATACTATACATTATATACGAACATGCTTGGCAACACATATAACTTCTTTTGTAGGTCATGCAAATAATATATGTATTCAGTTATTGGTAACATTGCTTATTTGATGACTAAACATCTTACTATTGATATTAACAAATCATTTTCATGGTATATATTATATATTAAGTTACCAGAATCTAGTGTTCAATAATTAATATTTTGTAAAGAATTTATTTGAGACGTGAATGCTAAACACTTTAGCACAGACGAATCGTGTCAGAGTATTGCATATTGTGATGCCAGTGACATAGGTTTTGGTGGTTACAATGAATCGTATCTGAGTATTGTATATAGGACTATATAGTGATGTCAATGACACAGGTTTTGGTGGTTACATTGTTGAAAATCCAATTAACATTGTTCATGGTATGTGGTTTGATGTAAAACGTGGTAATAGTTTTACATGGAAATAACTTCCAGCAATTATGGTGCTTTTGTCATAAATAAACCTTTTAGAGGGCAACAGTATACAATGGTTTATAGACAACCAAAATGTCGTTAGCATAGTTAGTAAGGACAGAACTAAAACATTCCTACACAAATTAGCTCTCGGTATGTTTAGTACATGTTTTAAATACAACATTAACATTGATATGGTTTGAATCCCAGGGTCAGAAAATGATAAAGCTGACTTTTTGAGTTGTATTGTTGATAACGACCACCGTAGTATATCAGAGTACATTTATCAGATCATAGAATTTAATTGGGGACTACATGAAGTAGATTGGTTTGCACAATTTCACACTTACTGTTTTTTTTTATTCAAGATATTGGAATATGTATTCGACAGGAATAGATACATTTACAGTGGAAATGGGGTTCATGGTTTGTTTGTACCTCCTATATTTTTAATTCCACGTGTATTGAAATATAGGAGACAGTATCAGTGTAGAGCAATTGGAACTTTGATTGTTCCATGTTGGCCGGAGGCCAATTATTGGTCAATGTTATGTCCGAGTGGTAACAGGTTTATATATAGATCAAGTGATCGGATATATTGATTTACCTGTTGCAAAGATGTTTTACATTCCAGGTAAAAGTCAGAGATATATTTTTGGTATTACTGATCTGACGTTTTAGAATGCTAGCTTTAAGGTAAGATTTCAGACAATAGTGAAGTAATAATATTTTCTTAAGGTTGTATAACTTGATATTTACAAGCTATTAATGCTTATCTCCTTTTCAGATGATAAAAAGGAAGGCATGTTAAGGCCTTGTACAGTTTTGCTATGCTAACTTTTTAATGCATATCTGAATTTTATTTTCAGAACTGGCATTAAAGGCTTGATATAAAATATCAGCCTTGTTGATAACTAATACACTAACATCGAATGAATCGAATGCTATGTCAAGCATTAAGACTATATGTTTCATAGTTTTGTTAGAGATTTACTAATATACAGTGATTATATGCATTATTATTATTTAATGATTAGAAAGTGCTTATTGCAATTTTTGTTATACACAATGTACATGTATTTTGCAGGATCATGAGTCTGATGTACAACTGTTGCCGTCACCTTTATTTGGGAATGTAGATTTACTTATGGATTTGTTGTGTGTATCTGAGGCAGATAGTACAGTGAAAGCATATTATGTGGGATTCATGCTTTGGAAAAAGCTGTTACGAATGGTATTAACATGTTGGATATATTCCCAGGAGACCCGTTTCATGTTGCATTTATTGATCTTCTTTAATACAAACAAGTCGTACCGTCAGTCCCGTAATAACAGCTTACACTGGGCGCATACTGTTTGTGAAAATATCTCCGACTAATAGTCTGACAGCCAAAAAAGTGTTTGATGGTGCAAAACGTTGATTAGTTACACATATAGAGAAAAAGGAATCCATTTAGATTACTCCTGATATGTTACTCAAATTGTATGATTCAGTTATCAAAGAGAATACTATTATGCTACAGCGTATTATAAGTTCTTGCCTTTGCAGAATTTCTGTGTGTTTCCGAGTTATTATAAATTAAGAGGAGTGATATTATTTTTGAATCTTATTATGTGTCGATTTGTATTCCTAAAGTAAAACTGATATATATCGCGACGGTAAAATAGATGTCATATTCCGAATGGATAGCAACTTGTAAAGGAGAATAGTCCACTTTCATACACTCGTATGAGGGAATTATTCATAGATGCATTTCGACCGTTTGTTTCTGATATTAAGAAATATGGATTACACAGTTGGAGACCTGGTGGTGCGACTACCGCAGCAAATTATGCCATTTCTGACCTTTTGCAAAAGTCGGATAGGTTTGAAAAGATTCATTAAAAGACAGGTTAATCGGTTCTAAAAAAAATACAGGTTTTATGACTTTAATTTTGGATGCGTGATAAACAATTTAAAAATGATCTGATTAGTTTATTTATTAAGAAACAAGATAAAATTTAACTTCGATTTCCCGTTCTTTTTGTTCACCACATGGCACTGTCGTGTGGCTATTCAATTTGAATATTGTGTTTCTATTATTGGCCTATGCAGTGTATATAGATATTTATGGGTATGGTGTGTTGTCTATGGGTTTTTGATTGTTGTCTTAAAGAAATATTATTTCAATCGTTTGAAGGAACTGAATTAGATTGAAATTAATTTCTTCTAGTTATCTGCCCATAGACTGTATGTATTTTCCCCGCCGTCCGTAAAAAAATACCATTCAGCACTACACTGCCATTCGATTGGACGTGTTTTACTTCGTTAGTTAAATTTAATCTTGTTTCGAGGAAAACTTTTCTTATTTATTCCATATTAACATTTCATCAAGTTTTTGTTTTTTGCACTACAGATATTGCAGTGCATACATATTTTTGTTTGTATAATAATATGTTGCTGAGTTAAACACAGCACATGGCAGTGTCGTGTGGCTATTCAATGTTTTTCTATTATTGGCCTATACAGTGTATATAGATATTTATGAGTATGGTATGTTGTCTATGGGGTTTTGATTGTTGTCTAGAAGAAATAAATATCTTAAGGTTATAATGTTGTTTATATGCATCTGAAACAATAGATACAACAAAATATAGCATAAGTTTGAGATGTTTCAACAAAATGTATATATGTATTCTTGTCGGGAAGAAATAAACTACCAGTTTTTGAAATATGCGCTTCAATTTAGGGATGTTCTCAAAATAATTAGTGTAGCAATTGACATATACAGTCTTTAATTCAATTAATGAATGCCCTCAATAATCACCAGTTCCACTATATTTGCATAATTGATTAGGGCTAAAAATAGTTCTTTAGATTTGTTGTGGAAATTGCAGGTTGTGCTATTATTTAAAAAAAATCCTCAAGCATACAGTATGTTATCCGTTTTTGTTTTGCTATTTTCGTAATTCTTTCTGGTTAAAAACAAATGTGAGACACAAATTATCTAGTAAAGCACTTGTGAACCACCTGTTATGTCTAGCATTTCCCAGGACCTGAGTTAATCCCGGTTTTTCAATTGGGTCCGTGCCCCTCTGGTAGTTTTCCGTGTTTTTTATTTTTTTATTTTGCTTGTCTTTGTACTATGACATGACACAGTGCTGCCTTACTCTGTGGATTCCACATTCTTCCTTGCCCCTAATGTTTAGCTACAAATATATATTTAACATTATCCCATATAATTACTTATGACATATATTCTTATAATTGAGGTATACATTTGTAGAAATAATATTAAATGATACTTACAGATATCCTAAGTTTGATAGATTGTTGAAAGTGCTGCCCGAGATCACTGTTATGTTATTGTGCTCTAACCGTCTATAAATAGATAACAAATACATTTAGTTTATATTTTTATCAAAATATTGGCTTTTTATTATTTCATCAAAAAGGCTAATAATAAATTGGGTATTAGTGAGTGTTGACAGCGCTGAAATCACATAACTAGCACGCTCGTGCACTCAGATGCTCGCGCAGGTAAGCAGTTTCTGTTTCTTATAAGACACCGTCGGTATTACTAATATATAGTCAAGTCCAGTAAAAGTATTGACAGTAATTCAGGACATAAAACATCTACGTAAAACGGAAGCTAGTCACTGTCTTTTGAGACATGAATGTGTCGTAACGGTCAACATGATTGTGATGTTTAATACTGTGCAAAAACCAAAGGACATCTAACATTGCTACAGTTCAGAGTTCTTATATACTTGTTACATGATATTCAATCAGTTAATTATTTTTCATAAAACATTAACAATAACATGTATTAACATAATGTCGTTATGCATTTGTACAAATCATACTAACTGATATTCGCAGATATTCCACATTTGGTGGATTGTTGAAAGCGCTGTTCTCGATCATTATTATGTTATAGTAGTATAAACGTGTATGAATAATAAATATTATTTCAATCTTTGAAGGAACTGAATTAGATTGAAATTAATTTCTTCTAGTTATCTGCCCATAGACTGTATGTATTTTCCCCGCCGTCCGTGAAAATACCATTCAACACGACAGGGCCACTCGATTGGACGTATTTTACTTCGTTAGTTAAATTTGATCTTGTTTCGAGGAAAACGTTTCTTCTTTATTCCATATTAACATTTCATTAAACAAAATTTGCTTTTTGCACTACAGATATTGCAGTGCATACATATATTTGTTTGTATTGTATAATAATATGTTGCTGAATTAAACACAGCACATGGCAGTGTCGTGTGGCTATTCAATGTTTTTCTATTATTGGCCTATACAGTGTATATAGATATTTATGAGTATGGTATGTTGTCTATGGGGTTTTGATTGTTGTCTAGAAGAAATAAATATCTTAAGGTTATAATGTTGTTTATATGCATCTGAAACAATAGATACAACAAAATATAGCATAAGTTTGAGATGTTTCAACAAAATGTATATATGTATTCTTGTCGGGAAGAAATAAACTACCAGTTTTTGAAATATGCGCTTCAATTTAGGGATGTTCTCAATATAATTAGTGTAGCAATTGACATATATAGTCTTTAATTCAATTAATGAATGCCCTCAATAATCACCAGTTCTACTATATTTGCATAATTGATTAGATCTAAAAATAGTTCTTTAGATTTGTTGTGGAAATTGCATATGCTGAGCAAATTGGTTCTAAACATGATACATTGTACATGTACATGAATTGTAAGTTACAGCAAATGGAAAAAAAAAGAATACAAGAAAGTGGAATACATGTACTTCAAACTCATAAAGATTCGTCAAGTTGTTGAACGTGTTTGATTTGATTGATGTGATGTTATTGTCATACAAATAACTGCAAGATAAAAATACACAAATTCCTTACAAATAAATGTAAATCTCTGATAATGTGTGCAGTTGTATATCAATGTAATGTATTGAATAAAGTATAATAAGTGTATAGTACTAAATCTTCTAACGTCCCTGGTATAATGGATGAAATAAAAACAAAATAACAAATAGCACACACTTCGATCATGATCAGCTCCAATATATAATAAGTACTCGTCAAAATGGATGCAAAATAAACACCCACAATGCACATGTACACCGACTCTCAATATAATCTTGATTATGTTAAGCTGGCTGCAAAACCACACCCTATTTTATTATAAGTAAACATCAATTTGAGCATCACTGCTATGATAGTAAGAAAAACAATTAGTATACACATATATTTTATCATGTAAACCAACAATTTATTGGCATAAACTGGACAATCATAATGGTTTCCAGTGACTAATTCACAGACTTGCTCGCCCAGCATTTCTCCAGGTGATATATTGGGACGCTCTCCCGTTAGATAACTGTCAGGTGAATATACAGAAAGTATCATATTTTACGTTATTGAACTCGTTCTCGCCTTGAATATGCATTACTTAATTGTCATGAAGACGTTAAGCTATTAAAACTCAATCAATCAATCAAGCTGTCCCTTCCCAACATAGAGCTTATTTGGTTATGTTTTAATATCAGATCAACTGTAATACAATGTTTGCAATTTGTATATCGTCCTAAATTTATACTGATATTCCCATCCCATGAAACATTTTCATAAAACAACGGAGTTTATTTCTAGTTTTTTGTTTGTTTTTTCTTAAGGGGAAGGGTTCATTTCAATATAACTTCATTTCAAACATTTCATTTCATCATAACTTCTTGTCAAGCATTTTGTTCCACTAATGAAAAGGGAAAGTGTGAGATTAAATTGTGTTTTGTAATTACCTATCCTACCCTTGTCAACACGGGAAAATCCGTAAAAAAGATTTTCACATGTACGTCGTAATTAAAATACTTCAAAGGACTCATAGTTGATGGTGATGGTTCACGAGATATATTAGATACTGAGGTTGGTACTGTTTGATACTATTTTGCCTTTTTTTTCAGTATTGTTGTAAATGCTGTTTTAGTGAACAACGGGAATCTTTGAACCGTAATGGAAGCGAGAGGTTGGCGCCGTAAAATCTGATTCAATCCACCATTTCTTTAGAAATGCCTGTACCAAGTCAGGACCATTGCGGTTTTCCAGTGTCCCGGTTGTTGACTGATTTTGTCTGTTTATTGATTTATGAGTTTTGAATTTCCCTTTGGAAGATTGCTCTGTGTTCGGTAATTTTGTTATTATGGACGTATGTTGAATATAAGTCGCTTTATGGGTACACGTACTTTTGTTTGTCTCCAATGTTGTCGGATTTTCCCGTGTAATCTTATTAATCAAAAAGGATTGTTCTCAGATGACCCTGACTGTTAATTTCTATAGATGTTCAAAGTACGAAGCTGAGCTAGCTGTATTTGTGAAAATATGAGACCAATATATGTACACTGATATTTCATTATTCTGTAATTCTCTATAAATAGTCAACAAATGTCTTTCTTCAACTACATTTCGCTTTTATTGAGAGGTAGCTGTACAATGCCTGCTTCAACCGACGAAGAGCGGAGCATAGTATGTAGCCATTGTAATATAGCTCCGCAAATATGTGCATCAATTACAAGGACTATGTTGCCAATCAAAATCTTAAGAATTTCGATGAAGTCAGTTTCAGATAAATATTTGTTAGAATCAGAGTACATTTTAAATAAATAAGGCATGTCTCTCCCAAACACAATATATTTGTATCCGGGTTGTCCGTTTGCTTAAATAAAAGCCTCAAACATAAATTATTCTAGTGGTTTGTGCTTTGTTATTTTCGGATTTGATTGTATGTTTAAAAACAAATATGATAAAATAATAATATAAACCGGTACTTGTGAACCACCTGTTCACTTCAACACCTCGCCAGTACCTGGGTTCATCCCGGTTTTTCTATGGGGTTCATGTTGCTCTTCTCTTTAGTTTTCCGTATTGTGCTGTATTTATTTATAAAATATATTTTAACATTATCCCGTTGCATTATTAATAGCATATATTCTAATGATTGGGTTATGCATTTTTTACAAATAATATTCAATGATACTCACAGAGAGTTCAGGTTTGTTAGATTGTTGAAAGCGTTTTCCTCTATCACTGATATTTCATTATTCTGTAGCTGCCTATAAATAGTCAACAAATGTCTTTATTAAACTATTGGTCTACTAAAATGTGCTAAACGATAGATATTTTATAATATTAAACGAAGTTACTTCTGCAAAAAAATTTTTTTTTTTAATTATTTGTGATATTGTTGCGTCTTTGACAAACACCTGTGAATAATCGGTTCATTGATATTTTTATTTTCAGTTTGAATAATCTTAGAATTGAGATACTTGCTTAGTTGCTTTGAATATTAATCTAGGTCTAATATATGTAATACAAACATTCACCATTGCGGGGAAAAACTTGGACTTTGTCCCGATTGGAATGCTTAAAACAATTTCTCTGTATTTAAATTGGAATTATAACATATTGAAAATAGATAGTGTTCTACTCATTTGACTCATTTCTTATTATCATGCATCGAGTACTGTAAGACATAATTTAGGTGACGATTTATGCTGATCTTTGTTTGTCATTTTGTAATTATTTTTCTGTCCTTTTTTCGATTAATGGATTCTGATATATGATAGCACACGTAAGGATCTCCTCGCTCAGGCATAGGAGAGATTAGTCTGGTTTGACTACCCTGACTTCGCATTTTGATTTTCTTGATCCCAAGGATTTTAATTATTTGGTTTACAATCTTTTGACTTCGAGTGTACCAACAGAAGGTTATTGTAGAAACGCTTATATGTTGTGTCTTTTTCTGCCATTGTTCGATTTGTTGATATTGAAGAAATTGGTTGAAACAGCATAATATTTCTATTCATTATCACCTCTCACCTCAAATCGCTGAATATATATATAAAACAAATCATTGAACATACATATTCATCTTTTGTAAGTTACAACATCGAATAAAGTAAGGAACTTGATACTTACACATACTGAAGGTTAGGCAAGTCGTTGAATGTTCCTAATTGGATTGATGTAATCTTATTGGATTGCAAATAACTACAACATATAAAATACGTACTAAATACTGTGAAAACATGAGACCAAATAAGTATAAGGAAAGTCCGAAGACAAATCTTGGGGAACCATCTCTTTAGTCAAATAGTTTCGTTTCTCAAACCAACATGACTGTCGATTTTTCATTATGTAGTTCAAGGTATGAAGCAGATCTAGCTGTATGTGTGGAATCATTTAGTTAAATTTCAGTGATTCAGGTAATAAAGCATCTTCATAAAAAGGAAATAGTCATTGTCGTTTGGGACATTGGTATTTCGTAACGGTCCACATGATTGTGATGTTTAATACTATGGAAAAACCAAATGGCATCTAACACTGCTACAGTTCACAGTTCTTATAGACTTTTTACATGATATTCAGTAACTTAATTACTTTAGTTTGTAATAAACTTTAACAATAATATGCATTGACATACTGTTGGTTATTCATTTGTACAAATCATACTCAATGAGTTAATTACTTTAGTTTTTATAAAGCTTTAAAAATAACATGCATTGACATAATGTGGTAATACCTTTGTACATATCATACTAAATGATACTCACACACTGTACAAACGTGTTAGATTGTTGAAAGCGTTGTCCTCTATCACTGATATGTCGTTATTCTGTAGATGTCTATAAATAGCCATAACTGCATTTATTAATTAGTGTAATAATATTAGTGGGTAACATAACCTACTGTTATAAACAACACTTGGGAACCAGTGGTTTAGGATTCCGGAACTGACGTAACTGCACATCTGTATATATTTGTCAGTTAACAGATAGTCATCAACGAATGTGGAAATTCCTACGACAACGCCGTCCTGACTTTCAACAATTGTTAACGCAACCTTGGAAATTGATATAACTTTCAAGCATATCCTTTATAAATTTTGTATTATATTACACTATTGGCTTACTAATATGTCTTAAACGATAAATATTACATAATTATGGACTTTTTACGAGGCTAATATGCTATATATGGACCTATTAAGATTATATTGACCGAGGACGAATGTATTACTCGTGTCATTGAAAATAACTTATTGTATTACTCGTGTCATTGAAAATAACTTATTAACATAAAATATGTTTTTCCACTGTGAAGAAACCAGACGTCTTGTTTCTATTTAAAAAAATATTGACGCTATGCTACTATTTTTAGTAACATAGAGTCAATATACTTAAAATATTGACGCTATGTTACTATTTTTAGCAACACAGAGTCAATATACTTTAATAGTATGTATATCACGTGACTGATTTAGCAAATGAAATTGTACGAAAACCTTACCATCTGTAATATTTGATAATCTTGAATTATTTGTGATATGTTTGCGTCTTTGACAAATAATGTGAATAATTGGTTCATTGCTATATTATATTTAGTTTGAATTATGACAGAACTGTGGCAATTGCTTAGTTGCTTTGAATATCAAGCCAGATATAATACACTTAATACAGACAGTTCAGAATGTTTTAAATAATTTCTCCTCGTTTGAATTGGAATTAAAACATATAAAAACTTAACAAAAAAAAAATGTTCTACTCATTTGAACCCTTTCATATTGTCATACACCAATTACTGAAAGGGCTGATTTATATTAGATGACGATATATGTTGATCGTTGTTTTTTATTTTGTAATTTGTTGTCTGTCCTTTCTCGATTTTTAAATTCTGACCACCTCTTTGGTATCTTCAAATTCATCCTACATATCAAAAGTAAGGATCTCCTCGTTCAGGCATATGTGATCTTAGCCAGGTTTAACTACCCTGACTTGGCATTTTGATATTCTTGATTCCAAGGATTTTAATTCTTTAGTTTACAATCTTTTTACTTTGAGTGTACCCACTGAAGTTTATTGTAGAAACTCTTATATGTTTTGTCTTTTTCTGTGATTGTTCGTTTTCTTGATATTGAAGAAATTGTTGGCCACAGTTTAAAATTTCTATTCATTATCACCTATCACCTCAAATCGCTGAATATATATAAAACAAATCATTAAACATAGATGTATATGTTTTGTAAGTTACTACATGGAATAAAGAAAGGAACTTGATACTTACAGATGACAAAGGTTAGGCAAGTCGTTGAATGTGCCTGATTGGATTGATGTAATCTTATTGGAATGCAAATTACTACAACATAAAAAATACGTACTAAATACTGTGAAAACATGAGACCAAATAAGTATAAGGAAAGTCCGAAGACAAATCTTGGGGAACCATCTCTCTAGTCAAATAGTTTCGTTCTCAAACGACCATCACTGTCAAATTTTCTGGATGTAGTTCAAGGTTTGAAGCAGAGCTAGCTGTATTTGTGGAATAATTTTGCTTAATTTCAGGGATAAATATAGTATTGAAATATTATCTAAACCATGCATTGTTTAGTGAAACCGTATATACAGTTGAAATCCAAATTCAAGGAGCGTGCTAGCTGCGTTTCGTTTTGGTCGAGAGCCACCTGCATAAAATCGGCTTTAACAGTAGGTACCTCTAGTAATATATTTTAGCAAACACGTGCACCAATTACAACAAATATTTTGTTAATCAAACTTTTAGTCATTTTGATGATGCCAGAGAAATATTTGTGTTTTTATTTAATAAATAATGCATGTCTCTCCCTAAAACAATATATCTGTATCCAAGTTGGCTTTTCTTTTTAATAAAACCTTCAAACATTCAGTATTCTTACGTTCTTTATTTTATTCATTTCGTAATTGATTAAATGTTTAAAAACAAATATGAGATACAATTATCTAGGAAAGTACTTGTGAAGCACACGTTGTGTCCTACATTTGCCAGATCCTGAGTTAATTCCGTTTTTTGCATGGTGTCTATGCCCATCTTTCAGTTTTCCGTGTTTTTATTTTCATTTGCTTGTCTTTGTACTATGTCATAACCCAATGTTGTCTTTGTCTCTGGATTGCGCATACGGCCAATCACGTAAAACATGAAATTATCTAAGATGAAATTAGACCCTTCCCCTCCCGATACAAATAAACTCATTGTTTTATCAAAATGTAACATTGGATGGGAATATTAAGAAAACAAAATTAGAACGATATACGATTATAAACATTGTATTGAAGTTGGTCTTATGTTAAAACATAACCAAACGGGCACAATGTTAGGAAGAGTCAGATACCTGTTATTTATTCAACTAAGATGATCCGATTCTGTGACGTCACATGAATAGGAGTCATTGCCGCTTACACTACGACAGGAAATTCCAAATATTCACATTTTTAATTGGGCATATTAATGTTAATAAAGGTGCTTTTTTTTAAATAATAAGTTATTTATCAATAAAAAGTTATAATGAATTGAATTAAAACAACTTTTCAACTGACTGGAGTATTCCTTTAATTGAAAATAAAAAAGGTGTTCTACTCATTTGAACTCTTTCATATTGTCATACTCCAATTACTGAAAAGTCTGATATAGGTGACGATTGATGTTGATCGTTGTTTGTCATTTTATAATTTGTTGTCTGTCCTTTTTCGATTTATGGATTCTGACCACCTCTTTGGCATCTTCAAACACTTCCTACATATCAAAAGTAAGGATCTCCTCGTTCAGGCATAGGTGACCTTAGCCAGGTTTAACTACCCTGACTTGGCATTTTAGTTTTCTTGATCCAAAGGATTTTCATTGTTTGGTTTACAATCTTTTGACTTTAAGTGTACCCACTGAAAGTTATTGCAGAAACGCTTATATGTTGTGTCTTTTTCTGTGATTGTTCGATTTCTTGATATTGAAGAAATTTGTTGCAACAGAATAATATTTCTATTCATTATCACCTCTCACCTCAAATCACTGAATATATACAAAGCAAATCATTAAACATAGCAATTTATGTTTTGTAAGTTACACCATCGAATAAAGTAGAGAGTTTGATACTTACAGTCTATCAAGGTTAGGCAAGTCTTTGAATATACCTGATCGGATTGATGTAATCTTATTGGAATACAAATAACTACAACACATAAAATACGTACTAAATACTATGAAAACATGGGACTAAATCAGTATAAGGAAAGCCCGAAGACAAATCTTGGGGAACCATCTCTTTAATCAAATAGTTTCGTTTCTCAAACGAACATGACTGTCGATTTTTCATTATGTAATTCAAGGTATGAAGCAGATCTAGCTGTATTTGTGGAATCGTTTAGTTCAATATCAGGGACAGACAAATATGGAATTAAAACATTCTCTAAGCGATGACTTATTTAGTGAAACCGTTTATACAGTGGAAAACCAAATCCAAGGACCGTGCTAACAACATTTCGTTTTGGTTGAGAGCCACCTGCATAATATATGATTTAACAGTAGGTACCCCTAGTACTATAGTTTAACAAACACGTGCACCAATTATAACAAATATTTTGTAAATCAACATTTTAGTCATTTTGATGATGCCAGAGAAATATTTGTTAGAATCAGAGTGTGTTTTTTTATTAAATAAATAAAGCATGTCTCTCCCTAAAACAATAT
Organism: Gigantidas platifrons; assembly: GCA_002080005.1. NCBI lineage: Eukaryota > Metazoa > Mollusca > Bivalvia > Mytilida > Modiolidae > Gigantidas > Gigantidas platifrons. The sequence continues at coordinate 58,657 of MJUT01013533.1, forward strand.
ATCTGTATCCAAGTTGGCCTTTCTTTTTAATAAAACCCTCAAGCATACAGTATTCTTGCGTTTTTTAGTTTGTTAATTTCGTACTTGATTGACTGTTTAAAAACAAATATGAGATACAAATATCTAGAAAAGTACTTGTGAAGCACCCGTTGTGTCCTACATTTGCCAGCTCCTGAATTAATTCCATTTTTTGCATGGTGTCTATGCCCATCTTTCAGTTTTCCGGTTTTTTTTTTTTTTATTTTCATTTGCTTGTCTTTGTACTATTTCATAGCCCAATGTTGTCTTTGTCTCTGGATTGCCCATTCTTGCTTGCTTCTAATGTTTACTTACAAATATATATTTAACATTATCCCATAGAATAACTTATGGCATATATTCTTATAATTGAGCTATGCATTTGTACACTGATATTTCTTTATTCTGTAATTCTCTATAAATAGTCAACAAATGTCTTTCTTCAACTACATTTCGCTTTTATTGAGAGGTAGCTGTACACTACCTGCTTCAACCGACGAAGAGCGGAGCATAGTATGTAGCCATTGTAATATAGCTTAGCAGATCTGTGCATCAATTACAAGGACTATGTTGCCATTCAAAATCTTAAGAATTTCGATGAAGTCAGTTTCAGATAAATATTTGTTAGAATCAGAGTACATTTTTAATAAATAAGGCATGTCTCTCCCTAATACAATATATTTGTATCCGGGCTGCCCGTTTGCTTAAATAAAAGCCTCAAGAATAAATTATTCTAGTGGTTTGTGTTTTCGTTATTTTCGGATTTGATTGTATGTTTAAAAACAAATATGAGAAAATAATAATATAGACAAGTACTTGTGAACCACCTGTTTACTTCAACACCTCGCCAGCTCCTGGGTTCATCCCAGTTTGTTAATGGGGTCCGTGTTGCTCATCTCTTTAGTTTTCCGTATTGTGCTGTTTTTATGTTGCTTGTCTAAGTACCATGTATTTATTTATAAAATAATTTTTTACATTATCCCGTAGCATTATTAATAGCATATATTCTAATGATTGGGTTATGCATTTTTTACAAATAATATTCAATGATACTCACAGATATCTCAGATTTGTTAGATTGTTGAAAGCGTTTTCCTCTATCACTGATATGTCATTATTATGTAATGCTCTATAAATAGTCAAGAAATGACTTTATTAAACTATTGGTCTACTAAAATGTTCTTAACACTAGATATTTGATAATATTAAATGGAGTTACTTCTGCAAAAAAATTTGTTTTTTTAATTATTTGTGATATGTTTGCCTCTTTGACAAATGCTTGTGAATAATCGGAAAAATAACGGTTTAATTGTTTGAAATACGATCAACATTTTACTTTTTCCGACTTCACAAAACGCAAAATCAACACAGCGCGAATACATATGACATTGATTGTATGCTTAAAAACAAATATGAGACAATAATAATATAGACAGGTACTTGTGAACCACCTGTTCACTTCAACACCTCGCCAGCTCCTGGGTTCATCCCGGTTTTTTTATGGGGTCCGTGTTGCTCATCTCTTTAGTTTTCCGTATTGTGTTTTGTTTTATTTTGCTTGTCTTACTGGAGTCACTCGTGGAGCAGGAACTGTAGGTAAATATAGTTTGTTACATTATCCCATAGCATTATTAATAGTATAATATTATATTCTAAAGAGTGGGTTATACATATTCACAAATAATATTCAATGATACTCACAGAGAGTTCAGGTTTGTTAAATTGTTGAAAGCGTTTTCCTCTATCACTGATATCTTATTAATCTGTAGCTTCCTATAAATAGTCAACAAATGTCTTTATTAAACTATTGGTCTATTAAAATGTTTTCAACGATAGATATTTGATAATATTTAATGGCTTGGCATTTTGATTTTCTTGATCCCAAGGATTTTAATTCTTTGGTTTACAATCTTTTGACTTTGAGTGTACCCACTGAAGGTTATTGCAGAAACGCTTGTATGCTGTGTCTTTTCCTGCGATTGCTCGATTTGTTGATATTGAAGAAATGGTTGTCTACAGCTTAACATTTTTATTCATTATTACCTCTCACCTCAAATCGCTGAATATATATAAAACAAATCATTAAACATAGCTATTTATGTTTTGTAAGTTACACCATCGAATAAAGTAGGGAGCTTGATACTTACACATTATAAAGGTTAGGCAAGTCGTTGAATGTGCCTGATCGGATTGATGTAATCTTATTGGAATACAAAGAGCTACAACATATAAAATACGTACTACATACTATGAAAATATGAGACAAAATAAGCAAAAGGAAAGGCCGAAGCCAAATCTTGGGCAACTATATATTTAGTCAAATAGTTTCGTTCTCAAACGACCCTCACTGTCAATTTATCTGGATGTAGTTCGAGGTATGAAGCAGATCTAGCTGTATTTTTGGAATCGTTTAGTTCGATTTCAGGAACAGACAAATATGAAATTAAAATATTATCTAAGCCATGACTTATTTTGTGGAACCGTTTATACAGTGGAAAACCAAATCCAAGGACCGTGCTAACAACATTTCGTTTAGGTTGAGAGCCACCTGCATAACATATGATTTAACAGTAGGTACCCCTAGTACTATATTTTAGCAAACACGTGCACCAATTATAGCAAATATTTTGTTAATAAAAATTTTAGTCATTTAGATAATGCCAGAGAAATATTTGTTAGAATCAGAGTGTGTTTTTATATAATAAATAAAGCATGTCTCTCCCTAAAACAATATATCTGTATCAAAGTTCGCCTTTCTGTTTAATAAAACCTTCAAACATACCGTATTGTTGAGTTTTTTAATTTGTTAATTTCTTACCTGATTGAATGTTTAAAAACAAATATGAGATACAATTATCTAAGAGAGTACTTGTGAAGCACCCGTTGTGTCCTACATTTGTCGGATCCTGAATTAATTCCGTTTTTTGCATCGTGTATATGCCCATCTTTCAGTTTTCCGGGTTTTTTTATTTTTATTTGCTTGTCTTTGTACTATTTTATAACCAAATGCTGTCTTTATCTCTGGATTGCCCATTCTAGCTTGCCCCTAATGTTTACTTACAAATATATATTTAACATTATCCCATAGAACAACTAATGGCATATATTCTTATAATTGAGTTATGCATTTGTACACTGATATTTCATTATTCTGTAATTCTCTATAAATAGTCTACAAATGTCTTTCTTGAACTACATTTCATTTTTATTGAGAGGTAGCTGTACAATATCTGCTTCAACCGAGGAAGAGCGGAGAATAGTATGTAGCCATTGTAATATAGCTCAGCAAATCTGTGCATCAATTACAAGGACTATGTTGCCAATCAAAATCTTAAGAATTTCGATGAAGTCAGTTTCAGATAAATATGTGTTAGAATCAGAGTACATTTTAAATAAATAAGGCATGTCTCTCCCTAAAACAATATATTTGTATCCGGGTTGCCCGTTTGCTTAAATAAAAGCCTCAAACATAAATTATTCTAGTGGTTTGTGTTTTGTTATTTTCAGATTTGATTGTATGTTTAAAAACAAATATGAGACAATAATGATCTAGAAAAGTACTTGTGAACCACCTGTTCACTTCAACATCTCGCCAGCACCTGGGTTCATCCCGGTTTTTCCATGGGGTCCGTGTTGCTCATCTTTTTAGTTTTCCGTATTGTGTTTTTGTTTTTTTTTTTGCTTGTCTAAGTACCATGTATTTATTTATAAAATATATATTTTTTTCATTATCCCGTAGAATTATTAATAGCATATATTCTAATGATTGGTTTATGCATTTTTTATAAATAATATTCAATGATACTCACATATATCTCAGTTTTGTTAAATTGTTGAAAGCGTTTTCCTCTATCACTGATATGTCATTATTCTGTAATACTCTATAAATAGTCAAAAAATGTTTTTCTTAAACTATTGGTCTACCGATATGCTTTAAGCGATACATATTTCATAATATTTAGTTGAGTTACGTCTGCAAAAATGTTTATTTTATATATTTGTGATATGTTTGCGTCTTTGACAAATGCTTGTGAATAATCGGAAAAATAACGGTTTAATTGTTTGAAATACGACCAACATTTTACTTTTTCCGACTTCACAAAACGCGAAATCAACACAGCGCGAATACATATGACTTTGATCGTATGTTTAAAAACAAATATGAGACAATAATAATATAGACAGGTACTTTTGAACCACCTGTTCACTTCAACACCTCGCCAGCACCTGTTTCTTATAAGACACCATCCGTCATAAATAGTCAAGTCCGGTAAAAGTATTGTCAGTGAAACAGGAAATAAAACATCTACGTAAAACGGAGACATGGATAGTTCGGAACGGTGAACATGATTGTGATGTTTAATACTAAGTAAAAGCTAACAGTTCTTATATATTTTTTGCAGATATTCAATAAGTTAATTACTTTAGTTTTTATAAAACATTAACGATAACATCCATTGACATAGTGTGGTTACTCATTCAATGTGCATAGTTCATGCATAAATTTCTCCATAGAGGTATTAAAATACAACAATAAATTTGGACTCAAAATAATACTTATATATTTAACTTCAATTATCAATTTTAATTATTCCATTTCATTCTGTATGTTTTGCAATACAACAAAGTGAAAGGAACTTTTTTCTTTAAAAGGAACTACTTTTGTATATGCTCTAAGTTCTGATTGGTGAATTAGTGGTGTAGCACCTACATTGCTATAAAGGTGAAAACAATTTATATTGGCAAAATTTAAACAGTCTCTTTTTGTCATAAATTAACGTAAGAAAATACCGATAGGGCCATCAAAAATGGGAGAAATTGACAATATATGGTACACAAGACGAAGAAGAAAAAAAGCAAAAACACAACACAATATGTATTAGACAACATTATGCCCAAAAAGCACACAAATAACGTAAGCACCACATGAACAACTGGGGGTAACATCGCTTCAATTTCGAAATTGTAACGGACATCACAACACGGAACTCGAGAAGGGTAAGCAATTCCTGCTTCTTATAAGACACCCGTCGTGTTATTCATATATACAGTCAATTCCGATTTTATTTGATTTGATTAATTGTATTTCACGCCACTTTCAGGAATATTTGAGCTATATCATGGCGACCAGTTTTAGTGGTGGAAGAAGCCGGAGTGCCCAACGAGAACCACCGATCATGGGAAAGCAACTGGTAAACTTTATCATTTGTGGCTAGGACTCGAGTGCATCATTTTTTGTAATTTACAAAGCCAAGCATGAACCCATGCCCTATTGGTGATAAACTTGTGTGCGTTGTTATGTAATCCAACTGCCTAACTCATTGAGCCAAATTCGGTAAAAGTCTTGGTTCTCATAGAGGAAAGAAAACATCTACGTAAAAAGTACAAGGTCTATTGTCATTTGAGATATATATATTTCATAACGGTCAACCGGATTGTGGAAACGACCTTAGATATTTTGAAGCGAGAACTTCAACCTATCAGCAACGTAGCCTTGTTTGAGTGGAATTTGCGACCGTGCTAAGCTCTGTCCATAAAATCACTGTACTGGTTACAAGCTCTAGCATAACGTCTGAGTTATGAAATATAAATTCCATACATGGGTGATGGTGGACTATTGCTACTTATGAAAGTTGACTATTGGAAAAGTGAAGTCATAGCATTTGTGGTAGAGGTTTCTTTTTAATCTTCCTCCGTTGTCCATTTAAAGTAGTATATTTAAGTTCAATCTAATTTGGATAGATGCGATGTAGTTTATCACCGATTCGGGAATTGTTCTGTAACAGAAGATCACTTATATAGCGGAAGCTGGAATTACAGATCTAGGCTAATTTTCTATCTTTATTCCTGAGAAACCATTGACGGAAGTCTGCATCATGATCTTGAATGGATTTTGACAAAGCAAGATTTGTCTCTTCCAATAACATCATAATTAAACCTTTGTTATTCGTTCTTCTCTGAGAAAGCAACGTGTTTTGGCGTGTCATAGAGTTGATAAATGTCACATTATGATCCATTTTCATACGATATGGTACTATAGAGAAATATTGTATCATATATATTTCATAAACCTGCATGTGTTTCTTTGAAATCTAGCAAAAGGTCATATGACATCAGAAACAAACACAATATGTGATACCATAATATGTCCATTACGCGCATTATATACTACTGTTAATTTAAATTCATATTAAATACAGAACATGTTCAATCATCATTGTATACAAAGTCAAATTTATGTTTTTGTTTATTCTAGTGTGACGTCTTTTTATGAAAGATACTTCAATGATGCATTGTGTTCTAAATTATGGACAAACATGCAATGTATAGCTTTTCATTCCCCAGGTTTATTGGTTCGCTGGACGGGAATAAATACACATATTGATATACGGTATTATGAACATATTTTTGAATTTTAAATATCGACATTGCATCTGGACCGATTTTGTTCATTATAGTCCCCAGTCATATGGGTGCCCCTCGCCTTTTCCCGTCTCTCGGGCAGCACATACATTTCTGAAGTATTTTGTATATCTTCCCCTTATTTAAGAATTATATATTCATAATAATAAATACAACTAATACAACCTAACATGATTGTAACTAGGGACTTACAAGGTATAAGTGTTATCAGGTAAATATTTTGGAATACTATCCAATCTTCTGTTGTAACAGTCAACAGTAACTCCATCTGAAGTGTCAGTACAACTACATACACTAGGACATGATGATGCTACACCGAAAAGTACAATAACTACAACTATTGCTGTTTTAAGAAACTGCATTTTACGTCGTCAGTCTACAAATACAAAATCTATATACTTAATAATGTCCAATATTGTTATGCTCGTATAATAGATAAATATATAATACGATTATTTATATAGAGAATAATACATGACAATTTCCATATCAATCGCAGACCCCCATATCAGCCTGAGACGAAGTCATATGCTTCCAACAAATGGTCTTACCAAATACATAAAAATAAATTTAAATAAATAAAAGTTAATGACATTATTTGTAAGTAGATACATTTTCAGAACACTATTGTCAACCAAGAGCATTATAGAAGACATTCCATAGATGCTTCCTACCAAGTTGCGAATTATTTGGCTAAGCAAATTCAGATAATATTAAAATGCTTAAAGCTAACAGATGACAGAGGACAGACGATGGACACCAAATGATGGCAAAAGCTTACATGGCATTTCATCGCCAGGTGAGCTAATAT
>MJUT01013533.1:70270-86121 GCA_002080005.1 Gigantidas platifrons
ACTGAAAATTAAAGATTAAGCACCATGAACATCTACAGAACTTCATATGTTTGTAATCAACAGCTGTATTACAAAAGGGGAGTATAATATACATAACTGGCCTAAATTAATAAAACATATAACAATATAATGATCATATTAATTATGTTTATCTAAAATTGAATATTAAATAAGCCTCAATGGTGCATAAATGCTTTTCTGAAAATAAAAAGTTAATTTACCCGATCTTCTTATTCAACACATCGTACTAAGGGGACTTAAATCTATATATAAATGTAAAACATAATAATTGTATCATATCAATCTACATAAAAAGATATATTCTCACCTCAAAAATGTCCTTTTAGTCTAGTTAAAAGTCAATGTTGGAAGGCAGTACAACCTGCTCAAGTCGGTGTTCGTCAGAAATACTTAAGGTATATATACTATGGATAATATAACCTGACCTACTTCATATCCAAGTTTCATACGAACAACAAAAAAATTATATATTTAAATGCTCCTAAATTCAAAGTGTATCTCATATCAACACGATCTACATATATGGATGGCTAGGTAAATATAAGGCGTACGTGACAGACTGTAATGGATTGAAACAACCCGACAATAAATAGATCCAACTGTCACATTTTCATATCAAGTTGGTATAAAATCTTGACTGTGTGTTTCTTCTCTTAATTTAACTCTAATGTTTTCGATTTTTCTAATATCGTTTACATTTCTGATTTTTGTTTTTATCTTGGTCATTATTTTACATATTAAAGTCATCGGAAGCCCACGTATGATCATTATTGGATACTCTTCACTCATCATTTTTGGGTCATTAATTAATTATATTCGTTACTGAAATCTCATTGTTGGTCGGTACGTCCCAAAAACAAAATAATATAATACAATGTGTTTTGTTTATTATACAAATACGGTATAAATGTCATGCAACTCCCTTGATCCAAACGTCGTAGGACCAATCATATTTGAGGTGAACTATTCACGAGTACGATGAAAGTTCCATCAAATGACCAACGGTTGATGAATATAAGTTATAGGAATGTACTCAGCCGTGGGTTACCGACGATATACATTCTACATCACACTATACACTCAGCGTGCTATTTTTTGCTGTTCATGTTGATACAAATTCAGAGATAGAGCCAGTTCACGTTTTAAAAATTGTCTTGCTAGACTTGTCCAAAATACAAAGCAGTAAAGCTATTTAATGATGCTTCTATTAACAGCAGAGTTTGAAGATAGCAAATGGGCGATCAGAATCCGTACATCGAAGAAGAACAGACAATACAATGGCCAAAAGTTAAAGTACACAAGGACAAACAACGAGTGATACACGGACATATAACACCACTGGTTTAGATTGTACGAATAGGGATTTTCATTTTGTAAATTCTTTAAAAATTATGCTTTTTATTTGCATTTAATCTTTGTAATTTGATAATTAAATCAACCTTTCATCCATTGTGTAATATCTTTAACATATAAACACACATAATGGAGGTTTAAAGTTATTGTTTCGCTTCAGTAAACATGGACGTCAATTATTTTACTATGACAACTTGAATGCTAACTATTGCTTAGCATATGTTATGACGAGTCATGCACCGTGAGAAAAGAAAATGAAGTATTGTATACCCATGAAGCAGAACATAACTTTTTTATTTCTATTTTTATTTTAAATTTAAAGTTTTAATAATCACAAAATGTATATCTATCTATCTTATCGCAACAAGGGACCGTCGTGGTCGTATGGTAGTCGATTAAAAACTACCTATGCAATCGGTTCCTATCAACACTAACGTTGTGAGTTCGAATCCCGCTTTCGCGAAGGATACTCGACAGCATTATGTGATAAAGTTTGTTCGTAACTTGCGGCAGGTCAGTGGTTTTCTCCGTGTACTCCGGTTTTCTTCACCAATACAAACTGATCACCACGATATTACTGAAATATTGTTGAAAGTGAAGTTAAACACCATAACCATAATCCTTATTCTAACAACAAAACCAGAAAGTTATACCACATGAAACGAACGTACAGTTCTTCAAACATAGGAGGGACAGGCTGATATATTTAACAATAAAACAAAAATAAAACCCCACACAGTAGGAATAATTTCAAAATGCAATGTAAAAATATTTATAAGTCTAACCAAGATCACCTCCAAAAAAAAAAAACGTTTTGGCCATTCATTCCTATCTGTGAACGTACCAATTTTACGCATCTAACATTACAATAACTTTCAAGTCCACAATTGTTGTGTTAATGTGATGGGATATACACCCTCATCCAGGATCATCTACAGTTAAGCACACCCTAGATGTTCATGCAGTACAGTATATGTAACAAAGGAATACAAACAGTAAAAGCATGCACTGTGAAATATGCAAATGGAAGTCACACATAATATGTGCGAAAATGTCTATTGCTACATATTACATAATTATGCAGATTGGCTTTCCAGGACATCTAAAATACATCTGAGTAAAGATATATGCTTAAAAATCCAGAGAGCCAGTAAAATCAGTCAGTGAAACATGGTTAGACGACTCGGTAAACAAGGAGGCCAAGGACGCTTTGTATTATGCTATATCCAATTGTTCTATCCCATATACTGATTTTAAGCATTTTATGATGAATAATAATGAACGTGTTATAAATTCCAATTATTCATTGAAACCTGTTTTAATCGACTGCGTAAATGATGATGTTCGTCAGACATTCTACAATGTCAACAATTTATATGATTTATTTACAAATGTCGCAGGCGATACAATTTTGAAATTTTAAAGAAATTAATCTCTATGCAAAACTAGTTTGACAGCACACGTTCTTAATGTATGGTTTTATCTCTTTAATGTGTTTTTTATGTGTACATATAATCGGATTGTTTTATAGGCAAGTGTTTTATTTCTTTTACTTTATATATTTTTGACGGCGAATTTCTCAATGAGAAATTGTTTTGTTTCTAAAGATCTTATTATGCATCTAAGTTAAGAAATACAATTTGTTTACGCCATGATATAACTGAAATACTGCAAAGCACATATCAATCAATCAATACCTATGTTGTTTATCTCCAGATAGAGCAGATTGTATCATGGTCGTAGTGTATGGGGATTTTGTCAGAGCAGGATTATTTTGTGCGTCAGTGGTTTCTTCACTATCTACCCCCGTTTAGGGAATTAATGTGCACAGAAACGTCCAAATTCTGTCCTGTTATACCTGCTTTGATGGTAGCTTTCATCACCACCACCTCGGGAATTGAAGAGTCATGTCCACATCCATCACTCGGCCAGGTAGCTCCACCCCACCTTAATTAGAGTTATATTTACTTCTACCCGTCCAATTGTTAGTTTCCCCTCTATCAGTAGTCCGATGGCTCAAGATAACGAGAGCTCCCTATCCCCAGATGATACTGGATTGATTAATCCTTTGGTGTCCCAGCTATCAGTTGACACTTATATGGATATGGATACCGGGTTTGCTAATGTTCTTGCCAATGTTCTTGCTAATAGTTATGTAGTCGGGGATAGTCATACGGCTCTGGGTTCCCTATCCCCACTGTTTGATATATCTAGTGCCCAGCGGAATGATAAACGTAGGAGGTTCTGACTATTCCCTTGGCGTCACAGCTATGATATGACCCTATTATGGATTTGAGTGTCAGGGTTAATGGTGTTCCTGATGTTGACATATGTGATGAACCCAGGTGCTACAGAGGGGAAATCATTTCCTGCACCACTAGTGGCACCCATCGTGTTAATCTAGTTACGAATGAGGAAGCACCGGGAAGTGCTTACGACAAGTGGAACACATCCGTGATCATTTGTGACACAGATATTCCATAGCGGTTAACCAAGTCATGGTGGCGACCGTACAACTTTCGAAGTGATGACTTCAACTTAAATTGTGTAATTATTATCAAAACCAAGACATGATGATAATAGAGGACGATGGCATCTACTTTGTACTATACCAAAACGTTTACTAGATTTTTTGCAAGTTTTCCGGCCATACAAATGCTAAAAACAAATCCTCACTTATCATGGAACACACATAATAACGTTCGTATTGGAATTTGCACCAGAGCGATAAGTAGAACATACCGTATATGTGGTTTTTTTTTCGCGGAATCCAAATTACGCCATTTTCTTCCATATTGGTGGATTTTTGTGGCGGTATTTAATTTTCACGATTATAAATTTTAACGAAAATATAATTATAGCGGATTGACCGTTATTTTAGAATAATATTTTCTGAATTGTTTGACCAACAATTCAAAATAAGAAATGTTTCATAATAAATTGAGGAAGAGTTTTTTGCATGCGATCTGCGATGTATGCGATTTTAGAATTGTGTAACATGTTCATTAATAGACAATTGTTTAAGAGCATCTACAATAATTTTAATATATATAATGTGTACATATATTATTGAATATTTACAAAAATTAAACATCAAAGTCTCATTAACAGACTCTGGATCAAAATGTGATCAAACAATTAACACCAACAATTGTCATCTAACAGGTAATAACAAAAAAATGGTGAATGGAAATGCTAATATTAATTAAAAATAGGTGCGTTTATACAGCAACAACTATTCACGGCAATTACTGTTTTAAAGATAAAAGGGCAATTAATTACATGAAAACCAATTTGCCTGTCATTTGTCGCCATATATACACATTGTTTTCGGGAAGGATATTTCCCCCTTTATTAGATATTTTAAAATCGTCAACAACTTTAAGAATGGCGGGCAGTGACCATATAAGTGTTAAATATTCGCTATGCAGTTAAACTAAGGTAGATATGTCTTGGATATTTTTTTAAAGAAAATAAAGATCATTATGTAGTAAAGGGTGCAAATATACGCGAATTCTTTTTTTCGCTGATCGATGACTATCGCGAATAAAGCGAAAACGAGCTACCTGCGAAAAAAAAACACTTATACGGTATGTGCAATTTGATCTGTTGTTATTGTGTATTTAGGCCCATCAGACATAATTGTGGATATTTAATGTTATATTCGTATGTTGCAGCAGCATCACAATCAGCTACATCATGATCATATACAAGTTATACTGCAGTATATACAGAAGTGGGAAGATTCGTTGTTACTGCTTTAATGAGTGTCATTATTGTCCTGGCTAGTATGAGGTCTGATTTCATTGTTTTTATCATTTATTTTATATTTTCCTTAACAGCAAATGCTAACAAAGATAACAAGAGGGGATATGTTACCTCATCTTGCTGATATATAAGTTGAACAGTACAGACGGCCCCGGGGGACTCAATGCGTTACGTAGTTGGACTACCTAACAACTCATACAAGCCTATCACCAATACGGCGTGGGTTCGCGCCCGCTTTGTAAATTACAAAAAGGGTGCACTAGACTCGCAGTCGCGAGTGATACAGTTTACCAGTTGCTTACCCATGATCGGTGGTTCTCTCTGGGTACTCTGGTTTCTTCCGCCACTAAAACTGGTCGGCATGATATAGCTGAAATATAGCTGAAAGTGGCCTTAAAGCACAATAAATCAATCAATCCATCAACATCAAACACTGTATTGGCTATTCATCATCGGGACAGGTTATGCCGCTCCTTTAGGTCTGGTTTGATTTAAAGTGTTTAAAGCCATTTTCAACAATATTTCAGTTGGAAACCCTAATACACTTGTAAGCAAATTGTAATCAACGTATATTCCAAATATTCCTTATAACTTGTATTTCCTTCTTTTAACTTTTAACTTGACAACATAAATGTGGAAGCGTGTAGAGGATTTATAAGTTTACTGTATATTTTAGATACAGACGAAAGAAAACAGATGTAGATGAAAGGGAACGGAAAGTAGAAAAAAAAAATCAGAGCATTTGAAAATGATACATTTTCGGACGATTCAGCAAATGTTGGCAAGCTTACCTCTGACCAAGACAAAAATGAATGTAACACACCTACCTCGATAGTGTGATGGTAAGCATGACCGCCTCGCATGTGATACATTCGAGAGGGAATGTTGATCATGATGGTGATGATGATGAAGGTCGACGATGACGATGGTGATTGGTTGATGATGATGATGATGATGATGATGATGATGATGATGATGATGATGATGATGATGATGATGATGATGATGATGATGATGATGATGATCGCTTTGTACTGAACCAATATCCCGCCATGAAAAAGCAAAACTCCAATCCTATCTTAGCATGAAACACACACAATAACTCACATATTTAACTTTGTACCACAACGATAAGTAGACTATGTTATTCTCTATTTGATCTGGGTTTTTTTTCTTATGTTTTGCGGCCCATTTTACACCATTTTGACATGGTGGTTAATTTGACAAGAGTGATAATTATAAACCTTCCTTGAAAGCCATATATAAATCACCGCCACAATTCAATATAGTTCAAATGCAGGTAACCGAATCAATTATATATTAATTAGCATGCTCGCCTCGAGTGGGGTAGTTTGTGAGTTCGAGCCCCGGCCGAGATAAACTAATGATTATGCAATTCGCATTGCTATTACTGGTTGGCTCGGAATCAGGGTAATGTGTTTGAGTGAAGTGACATGTCTACCGACGGAGAGTTGTTTCAGAGAGCTAGTACTATCGAAATGCAGCGAGGCATGTGCACATTATCTTCCCATTGCAGGCAATGTATTTCCGCCATGATATAGCTGCAAAATTGCTCATTTTGGCCTTTAAAAAGTTACTCAATCACTCACTCAAATGGAGGTGTCAGTTTTGAAAAAAAAAAAAAAAAAACAGTTCTACGTAGTACGTAATGTATGTGTTAACCTTTCACATAATTGCATGCTCCGTGGGGGCTTTATATGACATCAGGGTGAATTAAAATGAGTACATACATGATATATAGCTGATATAATTCATTGTTAAACATAATTTCAATTCCAACCAACATATCTCAAGGTAATGTCTCATGGTATTATATGGTATAGATAATTATTGTATATGAGAAACGTTTAAAGATTCAAAGGATTATCAGATGCCGTTAATCGAAGAAAGACAGACAAACAAACAATGGGGAAAATAAAAAAAAGGAAAATAAATGGCCCAAAAATACACCTCACATAAAACTAAAGAGGGGTATCAATATACAAAAGATGTAATCAGAATTAATAAATCGAAGAAGAACAAACAACACAATTGCCAAAAGAAAAAGTACCAAAGGACAAACAACGATCTACAAAACAAACAGATAAAATTAAAGATCGAGTAACACGAACTCCACTAAAATCCGGAGGTGAACTCAGGTGTTCCGGAAGTGTATGCAGTTCTAAAGACGGAGGAACACGAACACAACTAAAAAATGTTAAGATATCAAAGGAGTAATGACTTAAAAGAAAAAAAAATAGACAAAAGAACAAAAGACTATCTACAAAACATTACACAGAAAACTAAAGCTCGAGCAACACGAACCCCACTAGCAACCGGAGTGTTATCATGTATTCCAGACGGATAATGTCGGTGACTTGCGGCAGGGCGGTGGGTTTTTTAACCGATTTCCTCGACCATCAAATCTGACCACCACGATATAGCTGAGCAATTGTTTAAAGTGGGGTTAAATACCACAACCCTATGCATCGTGTTATTAGTTGTTACAAATTAATAACCCAAATTTGGTGACAAGTCGAGCACGAGAAATGAGGAACGAGAGTGTGACTGCAATTACAATTTAACAGAACGTACCCGTGGACAGCTTGTACACAGACATTACGACATTGCTAATCAGGTCGTAATAACGTATTAGTCAATTTATCGACTAATCGAATTTCAAAATATATAATGTTTTTGCTGTTACAGGTATTCATTTTGAAGAGGCAGCCATTCATGAGGAGTATCGGTCGTTGATTACATAGGACACTGACGTTCGGAACTCTAAAATTCCATTTTCATACTCGGTGAAATACATTATCCGTTTATCAAGAACAAATAGGGGAATTTACCTGGAATACATTGGGTAGAACAAATATGCTAAACGATAGCTTAGCAGCGTCTGTAATAACATGTGGACATATTTCGTACTACAATGTTGTTTCCATTTCAAACATTAAAATAATGTAAAATAAAACATTTAATTACTAGTAATTGACCTAGTTGTATATTTGTTAATAAATTGAAAGCTAAGAATATCACACTGTCGGGTTAGCTATAAAATCCAATAGAAAAACCGTAGAAAGAGGCGACATCGATACCTCAAACACGCTAATACATGACCACTCACTTTCTGTCCTTGAAACAGGCACTTCACTAAAAAGTGGCGGAGTCTAACTAGTTATATGGGACCTAATGTGTTACATACTACAATATACTTACACACAGGCACTTCACTAAACAGTGGCGGAGTCTAACAAGTTTTATGGGGCCTAATGTGTTACATACTACAATATACTTACACACAGGCACTTCACTAAGCAGTGGCGGAGTCTAACTAGTGTTATGGGGCCTAATGTGTTACATACTACAATATACTTACACACAGGCACTTCACTAAACAGTGGCGGATTCTAACTAGTGTTATGGGGCCTAATGTGTTACATACTACAATATACTTACCCACAGACATTTCACTAAACAGTGGCGGATTCTAACTAGTTTTATGGGGCCTTATGTGTTACATACTACAATATGCTTACACATAGGCACTTCACTAAACAGTGGCGGAGTCTAACTAGTGTTATGGGGCCTAATGTGTTACATACTACAATATACTTACACACAGGCATTTCACTAAACAGTGGCGGAGTCTAACTAATTTTATGGGGCCTAATGTGTTACATACTACAATATACTTACACACAGGCACTTCACTAAACAGTGGTGGAGTCTAACTAGTGTTATGGGGCCTAATGTGTTACATACTACAATATACTTACACACAGGCATTTCACTAAACAGTGGCGGAGTCTAACTAGTTTTATGGGACCTTATGTGTTACATACTACAATATACTTACACACAGGCACTTCACTAAAAAGTGGCGGAGTCTAACTAGTTATATGGGACCTAATGTGTTACATACTACAATATACTTACACACAGGCACTTCATTAAACAGTGGCGGAGTCTAACTAGTGTTATGGGGCCTAATGTGTTACATACTACAATATACTTACACACAGGCATTTCACTAAACAGTGGCGGAGTCTAACTAGTTATATGGGCCTAATGTGTTATATACTACAATATACTTACATACAGGCACTTCACTAAACAGTGGCGGAGTTTAACTAGTTATATGGGGCCTAATGTGTTATATACTACAATATACTTACATACAGGCATTTCACTAAACAGTGGCGGAGATTAACTAGTTTTATGGGGCCTAATGTGTTACATACTACAATATACTTACATACAGGCACTTCACTAAAAAGTGGCGGAGTCTAACTAGTTTTATGGGGCCTTATGTGTTACAAACTACAATATACTTACACACAGGCACTTCACTAAACAATGGCGGAATCTAACTAGTTATATGGGCCTAATGTGTTATATACTACACTTACATACAGGCACTTCACTAAACGGTGGCGGAGTTTAGCTAGTTATATGGGGCCTAATGTGTTACATACTACAATATACTTACATACAGACACTTCACTAAACAGTGACGGAGTTTAACTACTTTTTTTGGGACTAATGTGTTACATACTAAAATATACTTACATACAGGCACTTCACTAAACAGTGGCGGAGTTTAACTAGTTATATGGGGCCTAATGTGTTACATACTGAAATATACTTACACAAAGGCACTTCACTAAATAGTGGCGGAGACTAACTAGTTTTATGGTGCCTAATGTGTTACATACTGCAATATACTTAAACAAATATAATGTTATATAAACCATAGAGGATTTATTTGAATTATGCAGAATAGACGATATTCAGATATTAATATTGTCTTTATTTAAGTATTAAAAATCAATTCACTGTGTACGTGATAGTTTTACCATCATTGACCATCACTGTGTCTGCCCAATGTATAACCTCACATCATAATACAAAAGTCTCCAATAATAGGCTTTACTCCGTTCCTTTTTATTGAGGTGACTGGACCAAGCCCGGAAAGTGTGCGGTCATGTATTTGTGTGTTAGTGGTATCGTTATTGCCTTTATATACGATATTGATATTTAATTATTGATTTTTTCCGACATTGGCGTTTTATAACAAATATAAGTCAATTAACTGGAAGCCATCAATATCGTACGATATGTATTTAAGTCAAGACCTAGAATTGCTAGATTTATACACCCTATATAATATGCAATAAAGTATTACAAAAACATAAAAATAAAACTGATATAAAATACAGTAAACAACATACCACATATGTTAATGTCCATTACATCTTATATACAAATACTTGGTTTTGATTAGTCAATTACAGGTGAATTTATAGCAAATTCCACGAATTTGCAACGATTTTGGTGCCTACTGTGTATTTACCAAACAATGTCCCATGGTCACACTCTGTAGCGGCGTATTTTCATTTTTGGATTTGCCTTTTTAACCTTCGCGTGTCTCTTCACGCCAAATTGTATTCGGTTCTCTCGGAATTTTTCTGTTACGACATAATAAACATAGTACGTCTTTCTGGTTTATTTATTGTTTGTTTACACCTTAAAGCTGGAATGCATATTTGTCTTCAACAACATGTAAATAGTAAACAAAATAGTCTTCTTGGAAAAAAAAATGAGCATTTTGAAAATCAGTTTCAATTTTAACCTTACCATTTAGTCTTAGGTAAACGGACTAATATATTCCAGTGATTACATGGGCTATTCAGGGTCACCTGTCCATAGGGTTTCCGTTGTCTCTATGAACAATTATAATATGACCTCCCTCTTTCGATTTGTTAACAAACGAGTAAGTTATCAACTCGGTATAATCTCATTAGCACATTGTGCTGGTGTATGCAACTGACTTTTTCATTGGCAGCATAAATTGTAACCCGAATAATGCTGTTAGAGAGCGCAACTAGTATTATTCGAGTTACATAATTTGTGTACGACATTTTCCGCAAGCGTAAATATAACTTACCGTCTTCCAATCAAAGCATACTACCGTATTTGTACTCTTAGACATATCAGAATGGAAATCATTCATTGAAGCCAGAATATGTTTTGAGTTTTAACATGGATTGGCAGATATTAGTAAATGATATCCCTTGCTTCTGGCTCAGGGTAACATACTAATATCCACCAATCCATGTTAAAACTCCCAGCACATTCTGGCTTCCTATGACTTATTTCGTAAACATTCGATGTTGTTAAAACATAGATATCTAATTACTGCATAGGTGGAGTAATGATTTGCATGTTCATCTCAAGTGCAGCAGATCATAAGTTCGAGACCCCGTTGGGTCAAACCAAAGGCTATAAAATTGGTATGTGTTGGATCTCCACTAAGTACGCAGCATTAAAGAGTAAGAGCAAAGACTTGTTGATTCGAAATCGGAAAAATGTGTCCGAGTGGGGCAACATGTATATCCGCGGACTGTTGATTTTGGGAGAAACAAAACCAAAAGATCCTGCACATGGTCACCAAAACATGTGTATGTTATTATTATTTTTTTGCTATTTTTTCTTTATTGCTAATATTTCTAAATTTTAGATGTCGTATGATAAAAGAGTATCTTTGATACGTTTGAATAGCACTTGTACAGTTTTTTTTTAATTTGAAACTGTCGTTTTCAACAAGGAATATTGTTAAAATTTGAAAAGAAATAATACCGATTGGTCATGTAAAATCAATATGATTTTTGTTTCAGCTAGATAAAAGTTTGACTCAAGGATTAAGCATAGCTTCCCTCCCCCTGGTGAAAAGGATGTGCCATTATTTATGAATTTAACCATAAGGTGATAACATATATGCATAGTTGCCATATTTTTAATATACAATTATATACAATAATTCGGTTGTGATTCAATATATTATCAACAGGCATGCAAGTGTATCATACATGCAGATTTGTCTTTGTCCCAAGGACTAGATACATTTTTGTACAAGAAGAAATATTAAAATAAACTAACGCGTTTGTTGTTTGGCTTATACAATTGATAAACAAACCAAGACAATCTTAGACATAATTATTTCTATATTTGATAGCTGACATTCACGTGTACTTTTTTCTAGAGAGAGAAACTGGTAAGGCTTTCGAAAAAACTATTCTAGTTTTACAATTTCACTTAATGTATATACGAGCTAATAATACAATACAGTCAGAGACATAGCGTAGTAATTCATTGTGATAGACGTACCGTTCTTCTTAGTAAAACTGATACTGTACTGTCAGAGATATATCGTGATAAATCACTGTGATAGACGTACCGTTCTTCTTAGTAATACTGATACTATACTGTCGGAGACATAGCGTGGCAAATTACTGTGATTGGCGCACAACTCTCCTTAGTGAAACTGATACTGTACTGTCAGAGACATATCATGATAAATCACTGTGATAGACGTACAACTCTTCCTAGTGAAACCGATACTGTACTGTCAGAGATATGTCGTGATAAATCACTGTGATAGACGTACCGTTCTTCTTAGTAAAACTGATACTGTACTGTCAGAGACATAGCATGATAAATCACTGTGGTAGACGTACCATTCTTCTTAGTGAAACTGATACTGTACTGTCACAGACACAGTGTGGTAAACCCTGTGATTGACGTACAACTCTTCTTAGTGAAACTGATACTGTACTGTCAGAGACATATGAAAAATCACTGTGATAGACGTACCATTCTTCTTAGTGAAAGTGATACTGTATTGTCGGAGACACAGCGTGAAACATTTCTGTGGTAGACGTATCGCTGTTCTTAGTGAAACTGATACTGTACTGTCAGAGACATAGCGTGATAAATCACTGTGATAAACATATCACTCTTCTTCCTGCATTGTGTGACCTTAATTTTAAGTCCCATACACAGTGTATTTCATATTAATTAAACCTGTATTAAATGACCCTCTGTCTTATGTGACGCTATTTCAATGTTCCCTTGGAGGGTCAAGTAAGACAGGGTTGACTACATAGTTTTATTGTTTAAATATGAGAAGAACCACTCGTTGTATTCAACAGTTCTACTTCCTATGTCATAAACTTTGCACACAATACACCAAAAATGCAAACTATTAATACTATTACACCAATCACCAAGCGTGCAAGAATAGATGAAATTATACCAAAGCAATTACCAATGCAATCAGTACATATCGCTAGTTGTGAGTTCAAATCCCGCTCATGGCGAAGTGTGATATTTACAACATTATGTGGTAAAGTTTTCTCATGCACAATTTACAATGCACCTCTCTGTCAATTTCGAGGCATATGTCAAGGTATACAGCGGACATATTTTACTTCTGTTAGTCTTATACACAATTTACAGCACCTCTTTCTCATAATCCATATACACCACACCACTACCATAAACCACTTACATTTACTCTACACACGATTCCAATACACTATCTACGTGTGGGTGATCGTATGGTGATCTTAAAATTGGATTTAAAACTGTCTAAGCAATCAGCTTCTATAACCGCTATTTTCAATTCAATTCTATTCATGGAGAGGTGTACTTGATACAAGATTATTTGAACAACTTTGTAAGTAACTTGCGACAGGTCAGTGATTTTTTTTTCTCAACCAATAAAACTGACCGCCACGACATAACTGATATATTGTTAAAAGTGGTGTGAAAGACCATAACCGTAACCCAAGTATATTGTTTGTCTCAAATCACTACATTTGTATGACGAAAAAGATACACGAACATTTTAGTAATATTGGTAAGAAACTGTAATGGTATAGCTTGAATCCTAAAGAGGACAACCTTCGTTACGTTCCGGGCGACGTTTGTGTCTACTTGTTTTCAGAGATCGTCCATTGAAATAGTCATATCAAACTGCGAAGACACCAAATGGATAATCATAAGTCGTACATCGAAGGACAGGCAATACAATGGTCAAAAGAAAAAGAACAAAAGGACAAACAACGGTCTACAAAACACTACACACAAAATGAACCCCACTAAAATCGGGTGTGAACTCATGTATACCGGGATGGTTTATTAATGTTTTATCTTATTTAGTATATAACATTTAAAATAGTTACTTCACACCACTACATTTACTCAAATCGTTCATTCATCAATCGCGACCACTGTTTAAATACCAAACTGTTGCTCTATAGGTTAGTATGTGGGGAGACGACAGTATGGCCGGAGGAGTAATGTTTTATCCCTTATATAAAAAAGAACCTATCCAATGATACCTTGTACTATTTCCCAATGACATTTATTATTTATTGCACAAGACGTCGTGGAGGCTTCCGCGCGTTCCAAGTGGATAAAGTCACGAAAGCAAAGCAAACTAGAGTACATCTTGCATCACACTAACAAGGTTTTGTATCAGATGGGTTGCATTTAATGGTTAAAATCCTGTATTTCGATAGAATACACGATTAATGTTAAATAATCGGTCGTCGTGGTCGTGATCCTACGGTGATTAAGTGTATAACTACCAATGCAATCAGTGTCAATGAAATCCCGATAATGGCAAGGTGTCCTCGATTCAACATTATGTGATAAAGTGTTCAGTGACTTTCGACTGGTCGGTAGTTTTTTCCGGGTACTCCGGTTTCCTCCACAAGTTAAGCTGACCACAATGATGTCAGTGAAATATTGTTGGAAGTGGCGTTCAACATCATAACTAGAGCCCATCATCATGTATGTGTGTAAAATGTTCATAAATAGGTATCCATACAACTAGCAACATTTAATTAGAATCATCAATCTGTGTTTTTGTGGTATCGATTTTGCCTTATTTTGTTAGGACTGTGAAACTAATCCGACAGTTTTTTTTTTAAATTGTGTTCCATGATATTAGTCATTGCCTCTGCGCAGACACGGAATATTATATATGCTTCCTGTTTGCTGTTCGAGAGCGTAAGGCTCAAAACAGGACATCACATGATGCTTGTATTCAATGTAAAGGTATACCTCGTTTCGAACCGCCACTAAATGGCAAATATTGTACCATTGCAAACACAAATATATGTTTTGATCAGTTTGCACAGACTGATTGATCTTCAATGCTGTTTTATATTTAAGCACCGTGTGATTGTAACCCATGTTTAAATGGTGGATCATGCAGGGTCGTTGGGGAAACCTTCACATGATTATGCACCCCTGGATTTCATGGAGATATATGTGAAAGTAAGAAAATGTTACAAACAACCGCTTGATTATATCTCATGGACATGTACGGTGCATAAGTAAAACAATTATGTTTTATTTCAAATGGAGTTCGATTTCGGCCCCCAGAAACGTTGAGTGTGGTATATCAATAATTTCCTCTGGGTATTCCTGTTTTCTCTACATATAAAATGTCTGACACGATGTAACGGAGATATTGTTCATTTTAACATTAAACACCAAACACATCAGGGGCTCGGGTGGCTCAATGCGTTAGGTCGTTGGAGCTAACAGCCCATACAAGCCTATCACCAATGCGGTGTGGGTTCCCGCCCAGCTTTGTAAATTGGAAAACATGGAGCACTCGACTGGCAGCCGCAAGTAATACAGTTGACCAGTTGCTTGTCCAGGGTCGGTGGTTCTCTCCGGGTACTCCGGTTTCCTCCATCACTAAAACTGGTCGCCATGATATAACTGAAATACTGCTGAAAGTAGCGTTAAACACCAAAATTAAAAACACCAAATTCATTCCAAAGACATCAACAGTATACAGTTATTTAATGGGTGTGGATGCAATAGACCAAACTATTTGTCCT
>MJUT01013543.1:43313-64675 GCA_002080005.1 Gigantidas platifrons
TTGCCCATGGTCAGTGGTTATCTCCGGGTATTCTGGCTTCCCCACCACTAAAACTGGTTACCATGATATAGCTGAAATATTGCTGAAAGTGGCGTTAAACACCAAAAAATCAATCAATCAATCAATCATGGAGGGGCACACAAAGTATTTTAATGACATAGTATGTTTCATCTTATCAAATTTCATACTTCTAGGGGTATTTTTGATAGCAATTTGAATTTCGCCACTTTCAGCAATAGGTACCCTCTGCGCTACTCTTCTAATCGACTTGTACCATTTTTTTTTCGCATACAATAAACTTCATGTATTGAATTCTCTCGAAACGAAAAATGATATTGAGATGTCCCGATCCTTTGATTTCACGTTCCGCTATATTAATGATCTGCTATTACTATCACAAGTTTCGAGACTATGCTGATTGCATCTATCTCAATGAAGTTGAAATAAAGGACACAAAAAATACAGCTAGGTCTTGTTATTTTCTTGACATATAACTAGAAAATGACAGTGAGTGCTGTTTGAGAACGAAATTGGCGACAAAAGAGATTTTTTCAATCTTCTCATTTGTGAATTTTCCGTGTAGATGTAGCACCACTCCAGCATCACCTGCATATACAGTATAATTATATTTCTCTGTTAATGCGATATTCCAGAGCTTGTGTTATAAAAATGTAATTACTTATTTTAAAACTAATAAACTACATTTTTGGTTTAAAAAAAGAAACAGAGAGAGATAGCTATTAATCAGGATTTTCATGATAGAGGGTTGATGATAAGAACACGAAAATTACTGAAATAAGGGATACTAATGCTAAGTTGAAGTCATCACTTGTAATGTTTTACATCATGACTTGAAAAAAGGTTATGGACTATCTGTGTCTCAGATAACAACTAATATGTTCTATTGACCACAGTCGCAATACCGCCGTTCTTTCCTGGTAAGAAATTTCACTCAATACATGTATATACTCATGTATATACTCATGTTCCATTATGGCACTCGAATATCGCCACGGGTACCACTAGTGGACTAGGATCTGCTTACCCTTCCGGAACACCTCCGACATTTTCTAAATTTTGAGCTGCTCAGAGTTTAATTTTATGAGTAGTATGTTGTTGGCGATTATATGTTACTTTGTCCTTGTTCTTTTGGTCAATGTATTGTCTGTCATTCGATTTATAGCTTGTGTGTAAACTTTTGGTATCTTTAAACTTTTCCGAGGATTCCAAGTGACATTGTAGTTGTAAATTGATCGTGTGTCACCAACTGATCACTTTCATTGTAGATTTAAATTGCGCAAGGGATAAACAACTGACCCTTTATCTTGAAGCTGCTATTTGGGCAAGTTTAACCACCATCTGACCACTCCCATAGTAGTTGTAAATTGGGCAAGTGTAACCAACTGACCACTCCTATTGTAGTTGTCAATTGGGCAAGTGTAACTAGCTGACCACTTCCATTGTAGTTGCAAATTGATCAAATATAACCAACTGACCACTCCCATTGCAATTGTAAATTTGGCAAGTGTAGCTAGCTGACCACTCTCATTTCAGTTGTAAATTATGTAAGTTTAATCAACTTACCACTCCCATTTGATCCCTTAACGTTCTAAAAGATAAGTCAATCTGAAAGAACACTATCCCAGCAAGTATTGCCACGAATATACACTGTACGACGTCATACTTATTCATGATATGTCCTCTAGATTGTTTGAAAGTACGCCATGTCAACATCCGATACTGAGTCCAGAAGGAAGTTGGCCACTTCTGTTCAGTCGCCGATAATAACTCTTCAGTGTTATTAACATCAACGGCACATAATTCAATGGCGGACTGTGTAGAACCTATAAAAATGAAAAACAAAAGATACCACAATTTCTGAACAGTTCCAAAATTCAATAGAAAAATAGTAAAAAGACGCAAATTCTAACATGACCTCACTCTTTCCCTTTGTTAAAATAAACCCAGAATTATTTCTTCGTATTATCTCATTAGCACATGCGACGATGAATGTGACTGACTTTTCCATTGGCAGCATAAATTGTGACCCGAATAATGCCGATAGAGGGCGCAGTATTATTCGAGTTACATAAATTGTGTGCGACATTTTCCGCAAGCGTATGTATAAATTACCGTCTTCCAATCAAAGTATAATACCGTATTTGTACTCTTCGACATATCAGAATCGAAATAAATCATGGAAGCCAGAATGTGTTTTGAGTTTTAACATGGATTGGCGGATATTAGTAAATTTTAATATCCGCCGATCCATGTTAAAACTCCCAACACATTCTCGCTTCCATGATTTATTTCTTAAATCGATATCCTTAGCACATAAATACATGACTCAGTCTACTGGCTAGGTACGTTTATTTAATTCAACGAGAAGAGAAAAGAAATACATAGTTCGAATTAAACAGAATATGAGGTGTGACATCACTACCTCTGCCTTGCTGACCGGAAATTTATAATATTTGATCGGAACATGCCTAATTAATAGCTATCTCTCTCTGTTTCTTTTTTTAAACAAAAAATGTAGTTTATTAGTTTTAAAATAAGTAATTACATTTTTATAGCACCACATATAGATTGGGTTTCTTTCCCCCTTTAACAGAAGAATGTTAAGAGGATAATACACTATATTTTACCTACCATTTGTTACACAGCTCAAAACGGGTTTTCCACAGTCAGGTGTGGCGATGGAGGGAAGACTATAAAGGACAGGTTCGTATTTCGTGGCTGCCTTTTGCGCTATCATACATTCAAATGTCCTGAAATTAATGTAATGCGATCATCTGAATATTAAGCACGCATCAATACTATCATATGAATATTTCAAGCATATACCAATACGATCATTTGAATATAGATTTGATTTGATTTGACTTTTGGTGTTTTAACGCCACTTTCAACAATATTTCAGCTATATCATGGCGACCAGTTTTAGTGGTGCAGGAAACCGGAGTACCCGGTGAGAACCACCGACCATGGGCAAGCAACTGGTAAACTTTATCACTTGCGGCTGCGAGTCCAGTGTACCCTTTTTTGTAATTTACAAAGCCGGGCGCGAACTCACGCCGTATTGGTGATAGGCTTGTATGAGTTGTTAGACCCAGCGACCCAACTCATTGAGCCACCCGGGCCCCCATATTTTGAATAAAGAGCATACAGCAATACGATCATCTGAATATTAACCATACATGTATACTACCATCTGAAAATTGAGCATACATGGATTTTTCGGTTTTCAAATATTTATTTTTATAAACATGCTGTCAAATTCTGTCACGAAGATAAAAATATAGTTTGTATAAAGTTCATGATTTTGACTCAGGATTTTTTTTTTATACTAGTGGAGGATTTGGTCCATAAAACTAGCGTATCTCCGCCACTTTATTGAAGTGCCAGTACCAGGCCGTATGTGATACGGCTGTAGATTTGATCAGTTTCTACGAATTTTCCATTGTTCTGACGCTGCACTATTTCTTGTCTTAATCGTATAACATCTTTAAATAATTATATGTACATGTCCACGTCTTAGATGAAGTAGGATCAAATACTTGTTTTACCATATACAATAAAATATGTATTTTTTACCTGCTCGACTTTGCTTCACTTAAGATCTTTTTCTTTGTTTCATCGTCTGATTTCAGTAGAGTAACTGCAAAGTCGAAAAGTATTCATGCTTTGACATACCGACGGATCTCTGGAATAACCTTCATCAGACATGTTAAGAGTCAAAGTTTGAAATCCAAATAATTAAACAGTCTTTAGGAGCATGAACCCCAAAGGGTCTAGACAGGATGACCAAAATCTACTAGGGTCCCGGGTGGCTCAATGAGTTAGATCGTTGGATCTAACAGTTCATACATATATGTACAAGCCTATCACCGATACGGCGTGGGTTCGCGCTCGGTTTTGTAAATTACAAAAAGGGTGCCCTCGACTCGCAGTCGCAAGTGATAATGTTTACCAGTTGCTTACAATATTTCAGCTATATCATGGCGACCAGTTTCAGTGATGGAGGAAGCCGGAGTACCCGGAGAGAACCACCGACCACGGGCAAGCAACTGGTAAACTTGATCACATGCGACTGCGAGTCGAGTGCACCCTTTTTTGTAATTTACAAAGCCGGGAGCGAACCCACGCCGTATTGGTGATAGGCTTGTATGAGCTGTTAGATCCAACGACCTAACTCATTGAGCCACACGGGCCCTACAACGACCTAACTCATTGAGCCACCCGGGCCCCATTATGAAGATTCTATTAATACAATTATGATATGACACCACACTAGAACAAGTTATATCAATATGATAATTTTACAACAGCTTAGTAAACAGTTATGATGTTCATATATAGATAGTAAAATCGAATATTTTATGTTTTTGATAGTTTATTATTAATTCACCTCACACGTTGTTTTTTTGTATGAATTACCACTTAAGTAGACCATCAATTTAAAACTATTTAAAGTGTAATGGTATCCACTCTAGCATGTTATTTTTACAGTGTGAAAATGTAAATGTTATTACGCCTTTAAAGTGTACCCTACTACTCTTTATTTATATACTAAAAAAGAGTCACTGATACAAGTCGTATTTTAGTGTATGAAAGAATAGAATTTACATGAATATAAACAAATTAGAAAACTTATATTAGGACATTTTGCTTACATATAAGATAGAACGTTAACATCCGATTTTTAGTGAGGTTCGTGTTACTCGATTTTTAGTTTTATATGTAATGTTTTGTAGATCGTTGTTTGTCCATTTCTCCTTTATTTATTTTTTGGCAATTGTGTTGTCTGTCCTTCTATCTACGGAATCTGATTACCCTTTTGGCATCTTCAAACTCTTCAGATGTGAACCTATCACGTTTATTTGTTGGTCTACTTACGTAAAAAGTCTGCAGGATTGAAATGAATTGCACATGATAAGCCAATAGCTTCGAAGTAATCTAACGTCTCAGCAGCCTTTCCGAAATAAGCAACCTTAAATGTAGAAAAATATGGACAAGCATATGTTGTATCTATATACACTATGTATCTATACTTCAGCACTGACATGGTTTATTAGATATATTTATTACTGCTAAATAATGTAATTATGAATAAATCTAAAATTCTCCTCCCTCAGGCAAAGGTGACCTTAGCCGATTTTGGACTGACATGGTTTACTAGATATATTTACCGGAGGGTGGGGGGTATTACTGCAATTTACAGTTGCTAAATGATGTAATTATGAATAAATCTAACTATTTTAATCCTTCAGGCATAGGTGACCATAGCCGATTTTGGTTATGCTGTTTATGCCTTTTGATTTTATTGCTCCAAAAAAATTTAAGTTGTTTGGCTTTCGAACTTTTCGATTTTGAGCGTACATGAACGCATTGTGCGCACTAAATTTGATATCTACGTTTTTAATTTCATATCTGAAAGGACAATCAACAAGAATGTATATTAATAAAAGTAGATAAAAACTGTACTGTACGCTATGTTTATGATTTATATAACCCGTAACTAAGTTTCGTAATTGTGGTATGGTTGTTTAACGCTGCTTTCAATGAAATTTCAGTTATATCGGACGGGTCAGTTTTATTGGTGGAGGAAATAGAGTACCCGAAGACAACAATATACTTGCCACAAGTCACTGACAAACTATATCACATAGCGTTCTATGGAGTATTGGTGCACCTCGCTATAGGTGTGAATTATACTCACATTTGTAGTGGTAAATGGCAATGATTGCTTAAGTAGATATGAATATAACATATGTTTACGGACAGGATGCAAAGCCGTCAAGTAAACAGTTATCACATTATAACACTGGACATTACTATTCTATTATTGTCTACTCCTGAGGGAACTGTTCTCCTATGGTGTTGTCTTGTGCGGTATAGTGCCCGAGCCTATGGCGAGAGCATTATACATCACCAGATAACACTATAGGAAAACTGTTCTGGAGGGAGAAGACAATAATATGTTTAGTACATAACATCCCATTCTAGAGATAAAAGAAAACCACACTCAAATTCAACATTATAATAATAATAACAACAAAATTTACAATTTAACATTATAAAAGTAACGCTTATATGTTTATAGCAAAAACTGAAAATCAACAAATCGCATCTTTTTGTAATTTTTCAGAAGACAAGTACATGTAACAAGTTTTTGTTCAATATGTTGAAATGGAACATTTCCATATGAATTAATTACTGTTGATAATGAATGGTAACATTGCAGTTATTGAAGTTAAATGCTGGGTAACTGGGAGTATTTTTATATATGTTTTCAGTTTACATGACTTGTAGTTTATTCATTAAGGGAGATCAATCTTGACAAAAATATATAAAAAAAATACGCGGGAAAATATATGCCACAGGTATAGTGCCCACGGGAAATCGTTTGAAACTGGTATAGTTCCCGTCGCTAGGTATAGCTACCCGTTGTCAAGTATGCGGTTCAAAAATAGTACACACTGATTATCCAATGAAAATACAGCATTTCTGTATGTTATGCACTAAATTTATTTATTTTATATACGATTTTGTGTAGTGGTATACCTACATGACCGTCCATCAACAATAACAATGTAGAAAACATGTGGTAGATCTGACTAGAAGGCTGATGTATGGTAGTTATTATAGTCTTGTTGTAGTGTGTAGCATAGTTCTTAAGTTGTAACATCAGGCTGTGTGCTGTACTGGAATCTAACCCTGATGTTGGCTCCTACAAAGCAGGCAAATACCAATTAATTCACAATGAACAACATAGCAATGCAGAGAGGAGAAAAACTAAAAAGCAGACAACTAATGTGTTCATTTTGGTAAGAACAGGTTGATATATTGATTGATATTGAACACAGAATATAGCAGCATTTCAGCTCTAAAAATGATATCAATCAATTGTCATCACCAGAAGATCCCTCGAAATAAGACAAATTTATGTTTCAAACAACCATTTTATGTTATTTACTGAAATAAAAGAACGATTGAATGGATAAAACCAAAAATTCATTATTGCTCATATGTCAAAATAATTTATCTTGAAATACAATTTTGGTCAATATTTTAATTAACTAATATTCATTAATTAGGGGGAGGGGTATTAATTTTGCCTATTTCTACGATTTTTATAAGATTTTGATACTGTTCAAATAGTGTGGTGTTTTTCGTTTTATTCAAAGTATTTTTAATATTTAATTTTTATATGCAGAATTTATATACTATGTATTTAACTTAAAAGTGCATTATCTGCCAAATAGTATTTTTTTGTTACCCATAAAAGCTATCAGATATGATTGATGTGTTAATAAAACGTGTTATGAAATGTACGCGCATCGGGGGAAAAAAACGTGTAACTGCTCGTTTTTTTTTCGGATTGATCAAGAAATGGACGTCATCTTATTAATTATGGACATTGTTTACGGAGTTATTTTTTGTGAATCTGCTTTTAGTCGGTGTTAATTAGGGACAAAGAACCATGCAAGTTGGCAGTTAATAAGCGACAAAATACAAATTATTCGTTTTTACCTGTCACCAGTAAGGTCAATTGCATATGGAAAAATCGAGGTCAAATTATTTGCTGGCAAGTAAATAAGTAATCGATGGTAATTTTCGTTCTCAAAAGCTGGAAAGTGGTTCGATAAGCTGTTTAATGTGCAATATTTACCTTTATTAAATAATATGATTAAAACAGCCCTAATACGTTTAAATCAGCCTGTATCATACAGTAGCTCTGTCCAGCTTAATATCTATACAGATTTTCGACCCCGGGCCAATACAACGTTGGTCCGTATTGGTCCGGAGCCGAAAAAGCTGTATAGGTTCCGGTTTGCAGTCTTACTTCCGTTCCGACATTACGTTCGCATACTACAAATTCTTCATGACGTAATTATTACAAACATGTCGTCTGACAAGGCTGTCGTTGACAGTGAGCCTGTGGCTTTCACAAATGAAGAAGCCAAACAAATCTTGCATCAATTTGCAAAGGAAATTGGGAGCTTTGAGTTGGATTTCTATAATTTTGATGAGTTAAATTATGAAGAGCAATCGAAGTCCAACAAATCAGTAAATCTACCAGACGCAGACTCCGCAAGCAATAAATGTTAATAAAATTATGCTAAAAGCATATTGGAAGTTTTCAACTGTTTCATCTAGACATGCACAATGACACTGGAGTCTGGAATTCAAATACCATATGAAAATGATAAGGTCCGTATAGAACCAGCTTATTAGGTCTTATATTTGTCGCATTAAACACATAAGTCGAATTATTTAATAAAATTGTCATTAACTGGTTGTTTCTGTATTGGCCTCGTATAGATTCTCGATCAGCTGTATTGGCCCGCGGCTCGACGGGCCTTGGACCAATACAGCTGACCTCGAATCTATACCAGAGCCAATACAGAAACAACCAGTTAATAACACTATATTATTTCAGCATTTTAAAGCTATTGACCAATTTCCAAAACATATAATTTGTTTGGTCAACATCGTAGCTAATGCCCCTTTTAATCATAAGCAAACACTACAATTTCATGTATCAGTTATCAAACCCCGACAGGGTAACCTACATCGACTAGCATGATATCTGGGTCCGTCAGTAATTCACAGGCAATATTAGCTCTCTTTTTCTCTCCCCCAGATAATCCTCCTTTTGACATGTCACCGATTACTGAAAATATAAGATGCAATGTTTCTAGTAGCTTTATATAATATGCTCAACAGTGATGTAGAGGATACGTTTTCTACTTTGAAACCGTCTCAGTTTTGTAATGGATAGGGGACCGTTATGGTCGTGTTCCAATGGTAATTTGCTTTACATCTTCATGCGCAATCAGTCCTTATCACCAATGAAGTTGTGAGTTCGAATCGCACTCATGGCTAGATGTACTCGATACAACATTTGTCACCCACCTGCCACATGTCGGTGGTTTTCCTCGGGTAGTCCGGTTTCCTCCACCAAAATTGACCGCCACGATATAATTGAAATATTTTTGAAAGTTGCATTAAAGCCAATAAACCCCTATAATGGATATCGTATTCGTCGTGGGTGTGGTAGATTGTGGGCTCGTTCCCTGTTTGGGTTAAACCACAGACTATCAAATTGTCGCTGTTTCTACGATTTTTCTACTCGATTTTAGAGAAAAAAAATCCGATATTGTGATATTTTTTGTTTTTCATTTTATCGGATGGGATATATGTTTATACAGGTTAAATACCTACCCGTATGCAAACATTTCTGAATGTCTAATGAGTCAACGATGTTTTGGATTCTCTTTTGTTTTTCGTCAAATGTTACCAACTCTGGAATGCGAATCATTGCGGTGAACTACAAATAATGCATCATAGTGACAATCATTCATTTTGGAAAAGTGCATTTGATAAAATATTGGACTAGGGTACATTTCAACACACCATTTCTCAGTTTTATTAAACTGATAATGGTAAATGAAATACAAATGATAACATCTAATCAATATATCGCTAAAACAAGCAATATCGACACCCCAAAC
The DNA here is from genome assembly GCA_002080005.1 of Gigantidas platifrons. NCBI lineage: Eukaryota > Metazoa > Mollusca > Bivalvia > Mytilida > Modiolidae > Gigantidas > Gigantidas platifrons. Next base: position 52,835 of record MJUT01013543.1, read on the forward strand.
ACACATAGACATGACAGCTTACTGTCCTAGCTTGGTCCAGGCTTGTCAATACAAAGTAGAGGAGTTAAACTAGTTTTATGGTCCCATATGATAGAAATCTACCGTTGAGCAACCACACATATTACTTTGTTCCTGAAAGCCTACATCGTTTACTCGAACTCAGATATGTTATTTTATTCGATGATTCGAAGTACAAATACCTTGATTGTTCACAAATAACTCACATATTCTGCCTTTTTGAAGTGTTCAATATATATCAAATATTTCGGCAATAAAAATGATGCTATACAATGTAATTTGTTTTGTAACATTTAGTAACTTTATTAGAATGGGTGGATGGGTTTATATCAGTTATATCGTGGCGGTTAGTTTTATTGGAGAAGGAAACCGGAGTACCCGGAGATAACCACCGACCTGTCGCAAGTGAATGACAAACTTTATCATATAATGTTGTATCGAATACACTTTAACATGGACAGGTTTCGAACTCACAAATTAAGTGGTGATATGCACTGATTGTACAGGTAGTTATAAGTCCAACTACCATACGATCACGACAGCCCAATTGGATTAATACTTGATGTACTTGAAAGAGAATTGCGGTAGTGCATACCGCCAAAATTTGTGGACGGAGCTTATCATCAAAAATCCCCGTTGATATGAACAGCATATCTAGGAAACTGTATGTCACATGACCAACGAGACCTAAAAAATTGCTAACACTAGAAACCATGCCTGTCAAATATTTTGCTCCAAAAGTAACTGTGAAACTATGTATCATCGATTTGTCCTCCTCGAGATAACCGTGGTAAAAAAAAATGAACAATCTGAATGTTTGCTCCGCCCACAGCTATTTGTAATGAACAATCTGAATGTTTGTTCCGCCCACAGCTATTTATAATGAACAATCTGAATGTTTGCTCCGCCCACAGCTATTTATATCCACGGTCCCGGTTTAAGTAGTGTAATTTGTGATAAAGCAATAACAGTTTGTAATTACTTGTTATTAAAAAATACATTTTGTATTGTAATATAAATGCATTATTTTCATTTGATCTTTTTATGGTTTATATACCAGAATGTAAGCAACAGCTAAGAACTATGGAATAATACACGCAGATACGAGATATTGCATACTTTAAATCTGGGTTGTAGTTTTATTACTCATAAAGAGCCGTGTAATAGCCAGCGACCTAGATGTGGTATTGCATGGCTTCATGTTACAAATCAATTATTCAGCGGTATTCCGGAGAAAACGTGGTATAAATATTACATATTCCATATCAAATGCCAGATAACAGTATGCAGTCACATGTATCAAATATAATTATGCTATTATGTTTATCATGTCCATGATTTAAATGTTTTTATCGGTGTTCGCCACGAGTGTGGTAGATCGTGGATTGGAGCCCCAGTCTGGTCTTACCAAAGACAATAAAATGTATATATGATGGTTCAACACTCGGCATGCGGCATAAAGAGGCAAGAGCAATGACTGGTTGAGTGGGAATCAGTATAATGTGTCCGAGTAGAGCAACATGCTTATCCGCGGACTGTTGTTTTAGCTAGCACTATGTAAATTCAAGTAAATGTGTCTAGTACAACAAGGGCATCATCCTTATCTCATCAAATGCAAATTGTTCTTGCCATAATATAGCTGAAAAATACTCACATGGCGCTAACAACAATCACCCACTCATTCTTTTCTTTTTTTTATTATTAAAATCCCATACTACTTACATACAATGTCTCGTACAGAGTTAATCTAGTCATCAAAGCATCTTCTTGGTGGACGTATCCCAAGCGACGTCTTAACTGTTTGTTGTATCTCATTCCATTCAGAGTTATCTCCCCAGACGTTATATTTATTTTTCCTGCTATTGCATTTAGCAAAGTGGTTTTTCCAGATCCTGAAAAAAAAAAAAAACAAAGAAAAAAAAAAACAAGGATAAAGTTTTCAGTGACTTGCAGCAGATCGGTAGTTTTCTCCGGGTACTTCCTTTTCAACTACGATAAAACTAACGACCAAGACATAACTGAAAATATTGTTGAAAGTGGCTTTAAAAACCATGACCTTTACTCTTTATATTAAAACATAAGTAGAAGGATTGTCCCAAACACCCTAATATCAGATGAACTACATACACACTCCCAATCAAAGGTGAATGATCTGATATGTACTCCATTTTGAAAAGCTATATAGATAACTAGAGATTATCATATACCACGGGTGAGGTATTTCGATACAGTTTAGTCTCTGATTTTTACATAAATTATATGTTAACAATGTAAATAGCGATGGAGTTGATTTCACTCCGTGTTTATCGAATGGAGCAAAAACTGATGATAATAATAATAATAATGTCAAATAGTTTTAATCTTTTTCAATTGTGATATGCAATCTTTGACGTAATCTTCAACTTGCTGGTAGAAAAAGAGGGATAGGGATTTGATGTTTAACGCCACTTTCAACAATATTTCAGTTATATCGTGGCGGTCAGTTTTATTGGTGGAGGAAACCGGAGTACCCGAAGAAAACCACCGACCTGTCGCAAGTCACTGACACACTTTATCACACATTGATGTACACCTCGTCCTGATCAAGATTCAAACTCACAACATCAGTGGTGATATGCACTGATTACATAGGTAGTTTTAAATCCAACTACCATAAGATCACGGCCACGATGGCCCCTAGGCCGGAGAAGCAATAAAAATGATGAAAAATTAGTATGATTAGTTGTATTCTAAAACAAAAAACTATGATAAAATATATGAGAAGGTGTTATTGAATACACAGGCCCTTGTAACAATACACATTTCTGTTTCTTGACATGTGGGCAAATTTTTAATTAAAGTAAGAACAAAAACCACAAAAAGGGGAATTACTGCAATAGTATAATTAGATATAAAGCATTCCGTAAAATACTATTTAATTATTAAATTGATTCATTGATTGATTGTTGGTTGATTGTTAAGGCCAAATGAGAATTGTGTCAGCTATATCTTGGCGAGAACAGGTTACATTGCAATGAGATGATGATGAAGTTCGCTGAGTACTAGACAAACACGCTTAGTTGGACCTCTTAAAGTGCTAACTAAATGAAACAACAGTCCGTGGGTAAACATATCGCTCCACTAGGATAATTATTCTGATTCCGAGCCAACCAGTCTTTGCACTTTCTCCTTAATGCTGTGTGCTTTGCGGAGAAGCAACATATACCGATTTTATAATACTTAGCTTGACATGAAGGGGATCCGAACTCACGATCTATCATACTCGAGGCAAGCACGCTAACCATTGCACCATCGACGTGGTTATTTACTTATTAAACGATTTAGGTATGGTAATAATATTAAAAAATAAACAAATAAACATCTCAGTCCTTACCTGTTGGGCCCATAACAGCCAGCAGATCTCCACTACGGACCAAAGTATTCACTCCATGTAAAATATCTTTGTTTTTTATCGTTACGACAAGATCTTTTACAAAAAGTTCACTGGTCGACGATTTCGTTTCCATTCCCAATTCAAAATATGTAAAGAAATAAAGACCTAATTAATACAGCCAGAAGAAAACCCCAAATCACAGTTGTTTTTCAAGTTACAAGTTGTGGAACGATGTTTACATATTAAAGGTCATAGAATGTAAGGTTACTATTTATTTTTATAAACTAGACAAAAATGCTTCGCATGACTGGTCTACGCATGACAGTCATTTTGCAATGTTATAATTCACTGATTTTTCATACTATAGTACATTTTAGTACATTATACAATTCAATGAAAACTAGATGTCATATTACTAGATCATATTACGGGTGAATAGTTCGTCACTCGGTTATTTGTGACTAAGGATGACGCCAGGAAGAGCTTTGTGAACACACTTAGACCTTAATTTACATATTTCGGCACTCTAAACCCCGGTGACCTAATTATATCTAGCATATAAAGTAGTAAGAAAACAATAAGGGACAGAAATAACACTTTTATTGCTGTTCTTCATTTCACAGTCACAGTCAACAATGAGAATAACTAATACAAATGTTAGGGTTGTGGTGTTTATCGCCCCTTTAAACAATATTTCAGTTATGTCGTGGCGGTCAATTTTATTGATGGAGGAAACCGGAGCACCCGGTGAGAAAATCACTGACTTGCCGCTTGATAATTGGTGTGAAACTGCGCATGGCATACAGCTGAGCCGTACTCTAAGCTTCTGCTGATAAATGCTACATCTGGCATCCTTGTCATTTTGATGCTATTTTGGTGTATATAATCCCCCCCAGATTGTTAACAGGAAGACAAAATGTGGGTAAGATAATCTTCAAATACCAACAGCACTAAGTTGTGTAATTTCACAGGCCACCCATAACCACCCCTAACAAATATGGCTCATTATCAAGTGCTACTAGCGGACTCTTACGTACACGGAGATCTAGAGTGGAACTCTCCATACACCTGGCAAAAAATACACTCAGCTCTATGGAGGAGTAGTGTACCTGATTTGTCCAGTATAACATGCAGAGGGGTTGAGCCCCACAGCAGAGAGACTATGTTCTATTTAGGCATCTCAGGTTCTCATACTGTTGAGTTTTCTTGAGGAATATTGTTCACGTGACGTTTAGTAACAATCATTCTAATATGACGTGTTGTTTTGGCTTTGTAAACAAAAGGGTATAAAAATCCCCGATTTATTATGACTTACTTACACGCGCTGATGATCATGACGTATTTGGCTGTTCTATTATATCCCTTTGTCTACAAAGCCAAAACAGCACGTCATAGAAATAATTTATGGAAGGAGTAAGTTTGTTGGAGATTTTATTATGGGAAGTGGTAAGTTTGTTGGAGATTTTAATATGGGTACACTATAAAGGAATGTGGATTAAAAATTTACCGTATATGTCCTATTAGAATAGAAATAATTTATGGAAGGGGTAAGTTTGTTGGAGATTTTAATATGGGTAACATTATCTGCGAAATTTTACTCAGATATTGTTACCCATATTAAAATCTCCAACAAACTGACCCCTTCCATAAATTATTTCTTAAATTAATAATATTTCTATATTGAAAGAAAATGCAAAAAAAAAGAAAAAAAAAGCAAGCAAAAATCAAAAACACAAAAACAAAAACAAAAGCAAAAACAAAAACAAAAAGCAAACAAAAGATAGCAATACAAAAACTTAAAGCAAACAACAACAAAAAACAAAACAAAACAAAACTAACAAAGAATAAGCAAACAAGCAAAATTAAACCAGAACAAATCAAAATACTTTGAAATAGTATACACATAATACCTTTGTACATATGCGATACTGAAAACAAATAGAAATATAATCTATGTGGTTAAAAGTTCAAATTGCCAATAATTATAGATGTTTCTGTGTGTTTTCGTAGACCTATACAATTGATTTAAACCTCACCCCTTATCATGCACTGTCGTATTGAAATAATCAAACCTGCCCATGCCGTTATCTCTATTAAGCAGTCACTTGTATTAAAAGGTCACCTTTTTTCTTGTCCTGTTATAGACAATGTCATATGAATTGAACCTCTTTTAAGATGTCACCTATTTTATAAGGCCACTTTTCCTTTGTCCCAATGGTGACCTCTTAATACAGGTTTGACCGTATTGTTTATTTCTGTTTTCTTTTTATTTTTGTGTTTGCACGTCATCTATGTTCACATAACTCCTAAGTTGAATTATGGCAAAACTGAACTGTTTTCATGACATCCACTATTTATTTAATTGACATCATTTAAAGGGATACTAAAGCTCATTTTGGTAATTTATTTTATCTCATGAAAACTTGCAATTGGTTCAATAAATGCTATTTATGATAAATTATCCCGGTTTTTATCAATGAATCTTTGTTCTGATGGATACTAAATATTTGCTTTTTAAAAAGCTTTGCTGATTAACTGAGATGTTACAAAGTACAACTGAAAAAATATTTAAACAAAAATAGGAACACGTTATTGCATGCACCTGTTGATTCGCAGTCTGTTCATATTGCCATATTGTCCACTTGTTTTAAGTGTTATTCTGTATATTTGTGATAAAAATTTTGCAATACCAAATAATTCAATATGATGAAACAAAGTACTGAATTCCTGTTGTAAAAATCAAAACACATAGTAGTTTGCGTTATTTATTTTATATTTGAATTTAATGTCCGTAGCCAAATTCAATATGACCGTTGGAGATTTTCCTAAAGTAAATGAGCGCACGACTCTGTTGATGTCAATGTCTCTGTGCACATGCAGTACAGCTAAAGAAGTCAGGCGGTCCTGTAACATTGTTGTCCCCAAGTACGTTTTAAGGCGACGGAGAGCAGAGAATGATTTCTCCGTCGTAGCTGTGCTGGCAGGCATGGTGTAAAGTATCAACAAAACGGTGCTGAGATGATATTGACCTTTATTCCGGAGATTGCTTTTACAATGACGGGTTTTTCTTCCGGTATTAATAATTTCCCGAAGTTGAGCATAGTCAACATTCAAAGTTTTAAGTTTGACATGAAGAAACTAGTCTTGACAATTTCAGAAAAAAATCTCCATGATATATGCTGCTGTTTTGAAGTGTATACTTCTATGCGACAGGTTTTAACAACAGAGTTGTGACTGACGTAGGGAATGTATCTGCTTTTAAGAGACATTTTTTGTACAACAGAATAGGGAAGGTGTGGGTGTGTGTGTGTGTGTGTTTTTTTTATATAGATATATCAATTATCAGTAACACAAAAAAAAATGAAACATCTCCATCATACAACAATACCACTTATCTTCACGACAGGAGACACTATTATATTTCATGGCATTCGCATTCATTCACAAGAAAACATGAGACAATACCCATACAGACAATAATATACAATTACTGTCTTTTACTGAGCCCGATAGGGCGAAGTGAATATCATTTTTTTTTTCAAAAGTCAATTAATCCACACATTTACAGAATCAAAAGACAGTAATTGTTTTATTCTATATTTTGAGGAAATAGTGGTCTTCTGAAATAAAAAAAAGTTACATGTCGACTCTCCTGACGTAGTGCTACATTATTGTTTATGTTATTATCTGAATCTTCATCATTTAATATATTTTTTAATGTTCCGTCGGATAAAGTGGAAAATCTTACTTTTTTTCATTGGTTGATTAAAGTAGAACATTCCTAAAAAAATCCATGTTCCAAAAATAGTAACACGTGAGATTTACCGCGGTGAATATTACATCTGAGGAGGTGAATACGTCTTTTTATTTAAAAAAATGATTTAGATAGAAATCTATACTAAACAATTTACTAATATAGAATAAAACACGATATTTAATCTGTTAGAATATTCAGTTATGATTGCTTTGTCTAAAGAGTGGTGGTCTTTAACCAGCGTTATCCTCCTTCCGAGCCAACCAGTCTTTGCTCTTTGTCCTTAATGCTGTATGATTAGCGATGAAACAACACATAACAATCTTATAGCCTTTGGTTTTACCCGGGGCTTAAGCCAACGATCTACCACACTCGATGCCAGTACCTTATCTATGCACAACCGATGCATTTCTTAATGTATAATAAAGAAGCTTCTTTACATATGTAATTATTTTCTTCTTCCCATTTTTCCTTTCCTTTTTTTTAAGTTTTGATAATGATTATGTTTCTTTTATTATATTACTTCTGTCCTTCTACTTACATATCGGGGGCCATCGTGACGTGATCGAATGGTAGTTGGATTTACAACTATTTTTGCAATCAGTGCCTGTCACCACTGATATTGTGAGTTCGAATCTCGATCAGGGCGAGGTGTACAACATTATGTGATAAAGTTTGCCAGTGACTTGCGACAGGTCGGTGGTTTTCTCCGGGTTCACCGGTTTCCTCTACCAATAAAACTGACCGCCACGATATAACTGAAATATTGTGGAAATTGGTGTTAAACACCATCAAAAAAAGAAACAATATATATATATATACTCGGAAGTCAAAGTATCTATTAAGTATGATATTTCTGAAACACCATAGTGCATAGGGGCGGATCCAGGATTTCAAGTTAGGGGGCGCACTTAAATTTGTTTTTGGATATTTCATGTGAAAAATAACGATTTTACGCAAAACAATCATATTTTTTCCAATATTAGGGGGGGGCGCTGGCTGCCCCCCCCCCTGGATCCGCCCCTGGTGCATGTAATAGTTTAATACAAACAATGCAAGATCTAAAAACATTGAGTTCAAAATAGATCATCTTAATATTAAGGTGCGAGGTGTAGTCGATACAACATTATGTGATAAAGTTTGTTAGTGAATTTCGACAGGTCGATAGTTTTCTCCGGGTATTCTGATTTCCTCAAGCAATACAACTGACAGCCACAATATAACTGAAATAAAGTTGAAAGTGACGTTTAACACCATAACCCTTACCCTACCTCTAATATTGAGGATAGATAATATACAATTACTATTATTGCTAATATATTACACTGCAAAGTAATTGAAATGTTGTAAAAAAAAAACGTCGTGGCAACGTTATTGTTGCGTTTGCGATTTAACGTTTAAGGAAAAATTAAAGATTCCAAAGTGGTTATAAGAAGCCGTAAATTGAAGAAGGACAGACAAATCAATGGCCAAAAGAAAAACTAAAAACAATGATCTACAAAACTCTTCACAGAAAACTAAAGATCTAGCAACAAGAACACACCTAAAACATGAGGTGAACTCGGGTGTTTAATAACAGTTACATCTTGTTTTTATTCAGGTGTAATACCACATCACCTGAAGTCTACCCGATATGCAGTGGCAACGTGACGTTTGTAACCAGGAAGGAAATTCTACAGGAAGCAGGGGTAGACAATCCATATTATTGTTATATAGGATCAATGGGAATATTTTTAATAATATTACGCGTTTTAGGATATTATATTTTAAAGTGGAGACGATAATGAATGATTAGTCTGTGTTACGAAATACTTCGTTTCTATGACGTTGCTCACACAAAATTACATATTCTGTGATTTCGTGTATGTGCATACTGAATGCAATTTCATTAGCTCTGTAAGCAACACCGATGAATATAAAGCTTAAACAGTAATGGTCAACAAATCTATCAATATCAACAAAACAAACAATCACTTCTCACCTCGAATCTGTGAACATGAAAAAAACCATGACATATGACGTGTGAAATCCAGCTCCTGAATCGAAGTAATTATATCATTCGCATTTAAAAAAACATAATTTCATTTTTGTACATTTCCCGACCTCAGAACTATTAATTGTTGCTTAAGTACTAATGATTGGTTTCTAATTAATATTCACTGGACGAGAATTCTCAGTCCACTAATGGGAAGACATATCAGCCTGCTCGACAGAAAATGAAGTTGGTGACTCGTTCGTTTCTCTCACTCGCCAGAAAGCTTCATATTCCGGACCAAGAAGCTGATATTTTCGGTATCAAATAATTTACTTAAGAATTGAATGCATTCTTTTGAAGTTTCATTGGTGTATGAAAGTGTTGACCGAAGTACATTTTCAATTAAGCGCGATAGCGCTTCATGATGAAAATTTGCTTCGATCAACGGTTTCATACGCCAATGAAACTTCAAAAGAATGCATTCAATTCTTATAATTATATTTAAATCACACCAAAATTCAATATAGTTGAATTTTTCGTTGAGAATTTTATTTGTGTTAGATTATTTGCTGTTGGAAATTACTACGCCATTGATTGTTTACATCTGACGTGATCATGGAGACACGTGCAAGTTCGGGTTTGAGTATCATTGGGATATGAAGCATCTCTTTTATAATCATGTAACCACTTCATAACCAATCATATTGTAACATTTCAATGAAAAACGGAAGTAATGTAATTATATCCAGATAACACATGATCCATATGCACAAATTAGCGATGAAGAGGACAGCCGATGAATCGTCTTTTGATTTTGACTGAAGCTGGAAATGTATGGATAATTCGATAGGAACAAATATAATATTATCATCAGTCAAATGTATTTGAAAACAAAGAGCATTAATTTTATTTATTTATTAAAAATTACGTAAAAAGTCCCAATGAGAATACAAGCCGCGACGATATTTGGCAAAACCAGTTGTACTGACAAAATTCTCAATATTGTTTACCTCGAAATTGTACATGGGGAATATATCTCTTAGTTGATATGATATTCCAGAGATTGTGGTTGCTATCATGATTTCTTTGATAGCAGATTGCTGCTAAAAAGGGAGCTGCGGAATCCAGAGTTCCTAGTGAATAATTTGAAGTCATCACATTAACGGTCGCCATCTTGACTTTGCTAAGCGCTACGGAATATATGTATCACAAATGACAACGAATATGTTCCTTTGTGCATAATCACATTTCTGTCCTTTTCCTATTCATATCTTACATGTTATCATCGAGTTTTTCACAAGAATAACCCTACAGGGTAACACTAGTGGAGAGGCGACTACTTACCCGTTCGGAAGACCTGATTTCATCCTCATTATTTTAAGAGCACGTACGTATTGTTTCAATCTCTAGTTTTCTGCGTGGACTTTTGTAAATCATTCTTGGTCCTTTTTCTTTTCGCAATTCAATCGTCCTTCGATGAATGGCTTTTGACTACCCCTTTTGGTATGTCAAAACTTTTCTTATGACAATTCATTCACATGTACATCTGTGTCACATATTTATCTACATGTATCATTATTTGTGAATAAACGTTAGGGAAAATAGAAGGACCGATCACAGGAATGGACAGTGGGAACATTGTTGCGCACAAAACAAAAATAATAAAAGTTTCTGCTTTTTAAAGACACCCGTCGTGTTATTCATATAGACGTTTTCAGAAATCGGTGATTACCTAGTTATCGTTCGTGGACACTAGGTGGCGTTACTATCGTTCGCCATTATGAAAGTACAACAATCGGTTGTTTACACTAGTTACATGTACGATTAATCAGTATTCATAATTGGATAAGATAAACACGCTTCAGTTGTTATTTGATGGCTCCTCATGAAACTTTTTTTTCAGATAAAGAAATTTAGATATTCATATGTTTTAATTTGATAAAACTTAAATTCCTTTTCATCTTCACTACAGATCCCTATAAAGAAATTGACCGACAAAAAGTTTTAATTTGTTTTACAATTTAACACAAAAAAAATTAGTAAAATAGAATTGAAAAATGCACCTTAAGATGTCACATTCAAAGTTAAAGTGGCATTAGCTACGATTTTGACCAAAAAAATGATATGTTTTGGAAATTGGTAAATAGATTTAAAATGACGAAATAGAGGTAAATATTTCACATTAAACAGCTAATGGAACCACTTTCCGCCTTTTGAGAACGAAAATTACCATCGTTTACTTATTCGTATTTTGTCGCTTATTAACTGCCAACTTGCATGGTTCGTTGTTCATACATGTAATCAACGATTTATATAGTAGGACTATATAAATCCTTGATGTAACTAACACTGACTAAAATTCACAAAATATAAGAAATAAGTGCATTGTTGTACTGATTTAATGACGATTCGACAATCTCTGTAAACAATGTTGATAATTAATAAGATGAAGTCGATTTCTTGATCGATCTCAAAACACGAGCAGTTGCAGGCCTTTTCCCCGATGTGCGTCCATTTCATAACATTTATAAGTTACAGAAACACGTTTTATTAAGGCATCAATCACATCTGATAGTTTTCATGGGTAAAAACAAATTTACGATTTGAAAGAGAATGCCTCTTTAAGTTCTTTCTTATCAGTTAGGCACACTTTTTATCATTATTACTTCACTTCAAGACTTATAAACATAGATACAAAATGCAACTATTTTGCGTTTTCGA
>MJUT01013543.1:73823-84940 GCA_002080005.1 Gigantidas platifrons
CTATTCGGGCATTGGGTTGGTATATGGTGCTTAACGCCACTTTAAACAATATTGTAGTTATATCGTGCCGGTCAGTTTCATTCGTGGAAGAACCCGGAGGGCGCGGGAAAAACCACCGACCTGTCTCAAGTCACTGACAAACTAATGTTATCACATAATGTTGTGTAGAGTAGACCTCGCCATGAGCGGGATTGGAACTCATACTTTTAGTGATAGGTACTGATTGCACAGATAGTTATAAATCCAACTACCATACGATCCGACCACGACGCCCCTGACCTATTGGGTGATGTCAGCTAAAAATCAAATCGAACTAACTGCATATACCATTTTCTATTCTACTTACTGTTCCCATTTTATCCCTTAATGTTCTATACGATAATTCAGTTTGAAAATAAACTGTTCCAGCAACTAATGCAATGAAAAGAGAGTATATAATATCAAATTTATGCAAAATATGTCCACGTGACTGTTTGAATTGACGCCATGTTAACATCTGATACTGTGTCCAGAACGAGGTTGGCCAAATGTGTTCAGTAGTATAGATTTTGTCTGCTTCATTTATGTCGACTGCACACACGTCAATAAAAGATGTTGTGGATTCTGCAATAAAACAGGGAATTAAAAAAGAAAATTATAACTGAAAATGTTCATATTACACAAATGAGGGGTCGCTATTATATTTTTCTTTACACCTTACGCCACGATACAACTGAAATAATTCTAAAGTTGGCGTTAAGCATCAATCAATCAATATTTGCACCTTTGATGCTTTTAATCAATGTATGTTTACAAAGATGTCAGTGAAGTATTGATATTTCCAAATGAAGTGATTGCCTGATTATTGCTTCACGTCCAGCATGCAATATTTCAGTTATATACAGGACGAGAACAATTTCAACAATATATAAAAATAATACAAAAATGAGAGAGGGATAGGCCAACCGGAGCAACGAATGTTGACTGTCACTGGAAAAGTATTCTTTTACGAAATCTATAAAAGATTTATTAAGGTGCAGGGCACGTGACACTCTCCAAGCACGTCACCCACTATGGTCCACGGTCAGGCTTTACACATTATAATCTGACAATCCCAACCACTCTTCCAAAAGACTAATACAGAAATATTTGTATCTGATTATTCCATCGTGGCATAGAAACCTCTTAGTTCTTATAACTCAAATAGTTTGTACTCACCCCTTTTCCTAAAGCCCATCACAGAAATATTTGTATCAGATGATTCTACCGAGGTATGACTAAGGTGAATATGTTTACCATTTTCAACCGGCTGTTGTTCTACCATAGTCTCAAATTTTCTGGAAGATATTGAAAATGTAAGAAAATATTTATGATTTCTATTAATATAATATACAGGTACTAGTAGTTGCCAAGTTTGATGGAAATCAAAGATTCAGTTGTCCATTCTAAGCTTGTTAAATCTTTAAAACCACCAATAACTCATACAATCATGTGATTTGATTGGTGATGATTTATTGTGTTTCAGCAATAATTCAGCTATATCATGGCGATCAGTTTTCGTGGTGGAAGAAGCCGGAGTACCCGAAGAGAACCACCGACCACGGGCAAGCAACTGGTAAACTTTATCACTTGCGGCTGCGAATCGAGTGCACCCTTCTTTGTAATTTACAAAGCCGGGCGCGAACCCACGCCGTATTGGTGATAGGCTTGTATGAGTTGTTAGGTAATCCAACTGCCTAATTCATTTAGTCACCCTGGGCTCTTCCAGGAGAAGCGGACTGATATTTGCATTCCTGGTCTAAATCCGTACAAAGAAAAAGATATACATAAGTTCTTACAGGAAACATATCAGTAATCAGTTGATACAAAAGAATTGCGTGCGGATCGGGAATTTCGTGATGGCGACCACAGAATTGTTTACGTGTGAACATCTTGGGAGTAACTAAACACAGAAGAGTAACCCCTGTTCAAACATTACCGATACAATACGTATAAAATATTTTATTAATTGTGACTCAAACACCCGTAAGCAAGGGGGGCATAAACGATCGAAATAAAGACAGCAATATTAAAAATTGGGAAATGGAGGTCATCATGTTTTTCTTAAATATTGTTTCAAAAACTTTTCCTTTTTTTTTCTATTTCTATTAAATTAGTAATGCTATCAGTCTATGGGTGTCAGTAGTTATTTCATGTTCCATTCCATACAATTGAGATAGATGGTAACTGGTTATACCGTCCCTATGAAATAAACATCCCAGGAACGAACAAACCGAAACACGTAAAATAAGTTTGGGGTGTTGGGCCTTTGTTATTAGCTGTCATCATTAGTACATTCTATTACAGTAAAATTAACAAAGATGGCAGAATATCATAAGGCAAAAATTACCTTATATAGTTTTTGACATTACCTGTTCGACTCAGTGGCCATTAGTATCTTTTTAGCTGTTTCCTCGTCCGACTTCATCAGAGCAACTACAAATTTGAAAAGAACTATACATTACGCTACTAAGCAAATGGATATATATACAAATAATAATAAAATAAAACGCGTTTTATCATCCTACTTTCAAAATGGCATAAAATAAATAATCAAATGAATTCACAACTGTTTCGATACATATGTAAGCCCATTCGAATGCCACTATTTACCCAGATGATTTATAGTTTGGAAACTAGTTTCTCATCATTGGGTCGTGATTGTATGGTAGTTGGATTTATAACTACATATGCAATCACAACCTTTCACCAATAACGTTATGAGTTCGAATCTCCCAAAGGCGAGGTGTACTCGCTACAACATTATGTGATAAAGTTTGTCATTAACTTGCGACAGGTCAGTGGTTTTCTCCGGGTATTCCGGTTTCTTCCACCAATAAAACTTACCGCCACGATATAAATGAAATATTGTTGAAAGTGGTGTTCAATGATATAGCCCTCATCCCCATGTCATCATGAATATGGCTGACACACTACTCGCGTGACATTAAATAGGAACTAATCATATAATATATTTTATATCTTGTATCATTTCAAATACCGTATTATAAAAATGCACTGATAGTCACAAAAATAAAACCTCGTGTTTGTATCTGATGATAATGCTATACTTAACACCACTTTCACCATATGCGAATGATATTGCGATACATATATATAATTCCAACAATGTTGGGTTAAATGTTCATATTATACAGAGTTAGGGTTAGGGTTATGGTGTTTAGCGCCACTTTCAACAATATTTCAGTTATATCGTAGCGGTCAGTTTTGTGGTGGAGGAAACCGGAGAAAACCACCTACCTGTTGCAAGTCACTGACAAGCTTTATCACATAATGTTGTATCGAGTTCACCTCATCTGAGCATGGTCGAACTCACAACATTAGTGGTGATAGGCACTGATTGCATAGGTAGTTATAAATCCAACGACCAAAAAATACAATCACGACCACGACGGTCACTTGTTATTGTTTGCTATTCATTTTAATGCTATATAACAGAACATAAACTTACGTAAAAAGTCTGCAGGATTGAAGTTGATTGCGCATGGGAATCCAAGACCTTCGAAGTAATCTAACGCGTCACCAGCTTTTCCAAAATAGGCAACCTATTATATATATATATATACGTGTAAAAATTGATTGAGCGCGTTTGGAGTAATGGCAGAAAAATAATTTAATATAAAACAAAAGCAAGTAAAATAAAACTATAATCATAAAAGAGTAAACAATTGCATAATACTGTGTTTTTATATATCTTCATACGATCTCTTGGAACAAGATGAAAATCCAAATATATTCTCTGGAATAAATAGAAAGATACAACTTTAAGAGTTCTCATTTGTGCCATATGGCTAAAAGGTTGATGTATGGTAGTTATTAGATAAACTAAATAAAGTTGTAACTTACGTTACCGTCCATTAATAACTACAACGTTCAAAACATGTGGTAAACCTGGTTAGAAGGCTGATGTTTGGTAGATTAAATATAAACTAATTAAAGTTGTAACTTACGTTACCGTCCATTAATAACTATAACGTTCAAAACATGTGGTAAACCTGGTTAGAAGGCTGATGTGTGTTAAATTAAATATAAACTAATTAAAGTTGTAACTTGCGTTACCGTCCATTAATAACTATAACGTTCAAAACATGTGGTAAACCTGGTTAGAAAGCTGATGTGTGGTAGATTAAATATAAACTAATTAAAGTTGTAACTTACGTTACCGTCCATTAATAACTACAACGTTCAAAACATGTGGTAAACCTGGTTAGAAGGCTGATGTGTGTTAAATTAAATATATTAGTAATGGCAATGTTGAAAACGGTTGATACACCTGACTGGCAGGCTGATGTATGGTAGGTATTATATAAACTTACGTTATCGTCCATAGTAACAACAATGTTCAAGACAGGTGATACACCTGGCTGGAAGGTAGATGCATTGTAGGTATTATGCAAACTAATTAAAATTGTAACTTACGTTACCGTTCATTAGTAACAGCAAAGTTCAAAACTGGGGTAAACCTGGCTGGAAGGCTGATGTATGGTAGTTATTATATAAACTAATTAAAGTTGTACTCTTACGTTGTCATCCATTAGTAACAACAATGTCGACAACAAGCGGTAAACCTGGCTGGAAGGTTGATGTATAGTAAGTATTATATTAACTAAATAAAGTTGTAACTTACGTTACCGTCCATTAGTAATAGCAATGTAGAAAACAGGTGATACAACTGGCAGGAAGGTTGATGTATGGTAGCTATTATAGTCTTGTTGTAGTGTGTAGCATAGCTCTTAAGTTGTATCATCAGACTATGTGCTGTACTGGAATCTAACCCTGATGTTGGCTCCTACAAAGTATATAATTTTAATATTACATTACGCATTATTGGTACAACTTATTACATTATTTGAATTATTATTTTGATAATAAGGCTAGAGGAAACTTCGTGCGCACTAAATTAGATATCAAAGTTTTTATTTGTAAATACTGCGCTTTCCGAACTGCCCATGTGATCATTCTGCTGTTCTAATAATTTTGTTTCAACCGTCTTCGTATTATAACCAGTAAGATATCTGATGCAAAACTACGAATTACTACAGTTTGTATTCTTACATTTATTTTTAAGGCTGGTCGTTGTCGAGTGTTCAAAATGGCCTACCTCTGACCACAACCAAAGCAACACTAACGTGCGTTAGATACCCGATATTCACCTTAAGTGGTAGGGTTCCAGGTCTACATCTGCACCAATGATAGAAGGTTAAACAAAATCTGGGTCAACCCCCTGATTATTTGATGGAGTTCGTTTAGATTTCTATGTTGTGTTGGGTTTTTTGTTTTTGTTCTATTGTTTTGTTTGTCTTCATCCCGTGTCTTGTGTACCCCTTGTTTATGGATTGTCATGTTTTGTTTGTCTTCATCCCGTGTTTATGGATTGTCCATTCTTGATTGGCCTTTCGGTTTTCTCTAACACTTATATATTATGTCTGTTATAGCTGAATGCGACGATAAACAGCAGTAACACTAACGTTAGACAATTTTATTAGGCCAATGTTACCTAGTTTTTTCGCTACTCACCCAATCTGTACGGGAGATTTGCGTCTGATTCGTTAGTTACCAACGACTGATCTTACGCAAGGGTGAATGTATGTCAAATATATATATAATTTGGCAATTTTGAAGGTCGAGACATACATTATCTCAGCGAATACGATAGAACGAGCTGATCGATATATTCTTGATAATGTCCTTCGAGGCTTTCAAAACTGACGTTATTAGTTTTATCCGTGACGTCATAATGTACTTTACGTCAGATTGGCCGATAAACTTGCGCATGCGAGTTGCAAACTGACCTATTATTTTTGTGGATCAAGGTCAAGTCAATGATCTAGACTTAATCAGCGGCACACGTCAAAGGGGAAATGTCCAATTTGCCGATATAGATATATATACCCGGGCTTCCCAATGAGCATACTTCTTACCTAACGTCAAACAATAATTGAAGTAAACGTCCGTTTACAAAGGTGTTTGGTAGATAGATCAAGTATATTTATGGCCACCGTCCATTTTTTTGCGGGGTCTTTGGAAAATCTGTGTCCACCATCTGAATTACTATGGTCATGTAAACAGCATCACAGAGGCATATTAAAAGAGCATTTATAGAAGATATTGACGTGTCCGTGTAACCAACGTAAATAATTCAAGCGTTAACGAGATTAAAACATTCCGATAACCACTTATGGAACAACAGCGACGTCTGTCGAAAACAATTTGGTGAATGATCCCCATTATAAAATTTCAACAACCAGTCTTAGCTACATTAGTAGGAAAGGATATGAAAGTAAATAAACATGAGACTATCCAACTTTACACTTAGTCACACATTAAAGTAAATGAACTGCGCTTTTATTGCTGTTCTACTTTTCGCAGTCACTGTCGAGTCTTCGACTATGAGAATGGCTCGTATCCTAAAATGAGTATGAAACAGGTATGTAACACTTGACTTACATCTATTAACATAATGTCTGGATCTGTCAGTAATTCACAGGCAATATTCGCTCTCTTTTTCTCCCCTCCTGATAATCCCCGATTGAACATGTCTCCAATTACTGAAAGTTGAATATACTATTCTGCATATGCTCTAATTAAAAACATTTTTTGCTTGCATATTCTTATCATGCTTCTAACTATAAAACAACTTTCAAATTAACTGGGGGTCGCCGTAGCCGTGATCGTGTGGCAGTTGGATTTGCAACTACCTGTGCAATCAGTGCCTATTACCACTAACGTTATGAGTTCGAACCTCGTTCATGGCGAGATGTAATTGATACAACATTATATGTGATAAAGTTTGTCATTGACTTGGTTTTCTCCGGGTACTCCGTTTTCCTCCACCAATAAAACTGACTGCCCCAATATTACTGACATATTGTTAAAAGTGGCATTAAACACCATAACCCTAACCCCTCAAACTTAACTAGATCTGTAAATCGCATTAGACATTTATCATATAGACAAATCCATCCTGTTGCGGCAGAAATTAGCTCATAATTTAGTAAACTGATTCGTTGACTAGAAATACATCAAAACAACGTCATATTTCTATGTTAAATGTAAGTTGTACTTAATTTAGACTTTATGACGTCATTGCTGTAGTATAGACAAAGCGGATATTTTCTCCCAGGATGCAACTATACATCATTAATAACAATGGAACACTCATATATTTGTGCCATACCCTTAGACAAAACGCAGACGTAGTGTGTAGAGTGAAGTATAAAAGGTAAACATTAAATGACGTCACTTCCTACATCCGGTTTACCTTGTAGTAAAAGACAATAAACCAGTATACAAAATGGGGATGAAGCCCAAGTGTTTTACCTAATTTTGTTTGACTGAATTTTATCCTTTAGCATGATCTGCAGTACCAAATATTTAGTCTTCAAAATTGTATGTATCACATTCAGTTTTAATTTCTCAATAAGAGAGTTTTACCATTTGTTTTTTTAACTTGTTCTCGTCATGCTAACATGACGTAAAAACAAACAATCAATCAATAAATTATTTCGGTAATATTCGTCGGAAAGAGGTTTGTAATTATCAGTGGGGTTCGTGTTGCTCGAACTTTAATTTCTATGTAATGTAAACATCTACAGCAAAATATACTGTGAGTAAAAATTAGAAAATAACGAAGGGGCAAAAAAAAATGGACAACCCATTGAAACTGGCAACATAGGGCACACAAGACGAGGAAAAACAAGACAAAAACACAACACAAAATATGCTAGACACAACTACATGCAAAGAAACACATGATATAAAGTAGTGTGGAAGGGTCAATTTTGACAGTTTTGTAAATAATTTAATTTTTAGGAATTTTAATCTTTACTCTATTCATAAAATATATTTTTGTAAATACAATACTTTCATATAATTACTTTGATAACTTTTTCATTGAATTATAATATTTAAAACCTCTTAGTAATAAAATAAAAAAGGTCTACAACTTTGTATTATGTTTTGTATTCTAATTAGGTTCATGACCTAAGTTCATGAAAGGTAACCCTGATATGTATCTTTTCTTTGCATATTTGATTAGTTAAGGTCAGTTTGACCAGTTATTTCCTTTCATTGGTTATTGTAGTCACCTGAATTGTTGGTGGGAAATTCTATTGTTCTTTGAGGCATTCTATTACTTTTTCATATCTTGGAAGGCAGACATATTGCCAACTGCTATTAAATTCTTTGGAATTTTGATGACTATTTGAAACAGCTTGAACTATATTTCTATTTGGCAGCACTAACATTGATTAAGGTATTTATTCTTACTAAACTTACTAATTGTCTATAAAATAACTTTTTCAGTGAGATTGAGTTGATTGATTGATTGATTGATTGACTGATTTATAAAACATGAAATGCTATTAAAATGTGATAAGCTTATTTTAACATATGAAATGCAATTTAAATGTGATAAACTTATAAAACATATCAATTCCAATAAAATGTTAAAGGTTAAATGAAATAATATTTGGAACTATTAAATATGAATTTAATATTGAGCATAATACTATTTTTACCATTATAATATTAAAAAGGTGAGTTATTAACAATTCTATGTGTAATCTGTGTTTTGTGTAATTGTGCATGTTTTAAGCACAATAGTTATGAACTTAATTTTATATTCAGGTTACCATNTTATTTTACCTTATTATAATGTTTAGCTTATGCTTATTTTTGCTTAGCTTATGCTTATTTTTGTTATTACTTTGTTTGGTATTATGATGCTTAGTTTATTCTTATTTTTGATATTATTTTGTTTGGTTCATGGAAGCTATTTGTTTACATGTAATACTACTTGTTTAATGTTTGTAAATGTCCATGAGAACCATGAGCAGATATATATATATATATATATATAAATCATTTGTAGAGAATGCATATTTTGTTAGAATAATGAAATAGAAACTTGTCATATTTGTAATATACTTTATTCCACTGTTAGCATACATAAACTATCAAGAGTTATCTTTCTTGATCCATTATTATTTATAAAATTTACATTGTCATTACAGGGTCTATTTTATATGGAATTATTCCAACTGCAATAAATGCTAGAACTCACTACGTCTGTGTTTTATTATTCCACTGAGAATTGACCCGACGACAGCAGTAAAATGAATTGTACATCATCTTATTGGGTCTGAATCTTTGTAGTATTTTTCACGACACAAGAGGTTTCATAATAAACATTAAGGTTGAAAAGTTAACTTAAATGTCAAACAATCCCATTGATATACAATGTTATTAGTTTGACAAACTTGTGTTTGGAGATTGGAGACGGATTAACATAAGTTTTCAGTTTATTTCCGAATTCACATTCTGTAATCATTGTATATATATATATCATTTATGTTGTTCTCAAAATAGATATTGCTTAGACTATTACAAGATCATCATAATTACGGAATTATTCATAGTATTAATTATGCGATATTCACACAACGGGATAATTATATAAGTATTCTTGGAGACTGATTAATATCTAGTTTTCAGCTTGTTCCAGATTTCACATTCTATAATCATTGTATAATGTATTATTTATGCTTTTCTTGAAAGTTGTTGTTTTCACTAATAAAAGATCATTATATTACTGATAGGTTGTTTGCTGAAAATTATCAAGTGATTTAGTGAGATTGATGCATATAATTCTTGAACATGCTATTTGCATGCAATGTGATAATTATACAAGTAATCCTGGAGACTGATTAGTTTCAGTTCGTTTCCGAATCCGCATACTGTCATTGTATATTATGTATTATTTATCTTTTTCTCGAATACTTATTGTAAAAACCAAATATGTGTTCGATTATGAGGACAGTATCTGTTAAAACAATGCAAATTAACATTTACCAGTGTGTAAGCATTTGTTCATGTCCAATGCGTCCACGATTTCATGAATACTTTTATGTTTCTCTTCCCATACAACTGACTCAGGAATACGAACCATTGCTGTGAACTTGAGGTGTCAAATAAAGAAATGAAAATAAGGTTAATAGGATTAGTGGTTCTACAAATTATATTGATAATTGAATACGATATACTACTGACGACTTTACATTAAACAGATGTTGTGAGTTCGAATCCCGCTCATTACGAGGTTTACTAGATACAACATTATGTGATAAAGTTTTTAGAACTTGCGGTCATCGGTGTTTTTCTCCGGTTTCCACCATCAATAAAACTGACCGCCACGATATAGCTAAAATATTGTTGAAAGTGGCTCTATAACCCCATAACCCTAACCCTTTAACAGATTTGAATTGATTTAATCATTTGATTTGATTTATTGTGTTTAACGCCATTTTCAGAAACATTTCAGCTATATCATGGCGACCAGATTTGACAAAGGGGTCGTAAAAACTTTTGCTTTATACTGGACAATGTCCTGTATAAAGCATTTAGGCCACCCCCCTTTTTGGAACTTTTGCTTTATACTGAACAATGTCATGTATAAAGCATTTTTAAAATGGGGCCCATGACGGGGAATACGAATTTTAGTTTTTTTTTAAATAGAAAACAGTGAGAAAAAATATAGTATTGCAGTATAAAGACAATATAGGTATGATGTCTTTTTATATGACATTTATTTGTATTCGGCATGTAGGAACACCGGAGTATAGAACTTTGGTTTTTCGGCTGCGAACTACAACCCCTCCGAAAGGATGTCCAGGACAAAATAAATACACAAGTCGCCATTTGGAGTGAGTGCTTCTGGTATGGAAATGACCCTTATGCTAAGCAGTGGCTGTAGATGCCTGTTGCAGTGCAAACATTCCGACTGTATTCATCAGCTCTCCTGTTGCATGCTACAACCAAAAATATGATCATACATGTTTTATTTATTGTAAGCTTGCTCAAGTCATAAGTCATGAATGAATATAGCATAAATACTATTCCCCTGACGCTAAAGACCAATCAATCAATCATGTTTAATATTGACATGGTACAACCCCTTCTAATGTGATGACCACCAGTTTTACGGGATGAATTGAATACACAACTCATCTTAAAGATTGAATGTAAATGAGTTTCTTATGCTTAGAGTTTAGTGAATATTCGTTACTAGTCGAATAAAG
>MJUT01013543.1:86485-102033 GCA_002080005.1 Gigantidas platifrons
AAGTTTTATCCGTGTTTGACGGCGGGTCGATTGTTTACTCCACCTACATAAACAATAAAACTGACCAGCACAATATAACTAAAATATTGTTAAATGTGGAGATTGTGTTGAAAATCTTTGGAAAATAAATAATTGATTGCTAAATGTGGTAAATCGTGCCTTTTTAAGTCTTTGATGTTGTTCTTACTTCCGGTTAGAAATATTGTGTCCCAAATCTAACTGTTTACAAATAGAACATTTAAAACATTTAAAATTAAGTACAACCCTATATCGACTAACTGATTGGGTGTTTTACTTCAGCTTCAGAACGAGGTTCTGATTGGACAGAAGATAGAGTTCACGATCACCGATGAGAAAACTTCTAACAGAATCGAACACAACACTGGCGACATAAGATGAGTTGTGATTTTGAAACGGTAAAGCAAAATAATTGCCAACAAATAGAGGGAGAAGCGTTACTTTTCTATTATGATACATTTTCAACGCGTAGATAATATTAAGTGTTATTGTTTTTGTTGAAAAACTTTGTCCCGTCCCCTGGAAAATAACTATAATTGCGCTATCCACCAATCCTCACGCCCTCCCTAGAAAATGTATTTTCTTAGGAAGATCATATATCAGATGCTAGACGCATAAAACCTTCTCGATATTCATAATTTATCTTGAGTATTTCAAACACCAGGATTCCAATATTTTTTTCATTGTGTTATACATTGTTCTTACCAGTTGGGCCCATGATAGCTAACAAGTCACCACTTCCGGCCATAGTGTTAACTCCATTAAGGATAGTCTTTTCTTTGACTTTAACTACCAGATCTCTTACTACTAGCTGACATGTCAGTGATTTCGTCTTCATTTTCGGTTATCTTTAATACTCGTTATACAATCCTTAAAATGTAATAACAATTATCGTATAGATTTATATGTATTGTTAAACGGGATATATGAGAAGGGGAAAAAATAAATTTTTCCCATAAATACAGTCTAAACAACGTTTTATTTCTTGTGTTCTTCATCATTCATTCTGTATTTGTAATACAACCATGAAACGCTTTACATTCAAGTAGTGGCTTCTGATCACAAGCCAACACAACTGACGCGGGATACGCCTCAAGTGTAGACATTTCCCGATGTCAACCCATGAATGAAGTTTCACCTATCAGTTATACGATTTGCGTATTAGAATTACCCACATGATTAAGCAACGGTTCGTACATCACGTGATACATATGTCGTATCGTATTTGGAATCAGTATCGTTTCATTTCTGCTTAAATTGTGGAAAACGGGTGTGATTATTTCTAGAGCCTTGTAATGTTCACAGAGCGAAAACGCACAAAAATGAAATGAAATTAATTAGGTTTTTTTACTTCGTAAAAGTAAAATGTAAAAATGCGAAATGATCGCATTCGGCTTCCATATAAATGTTTATCCTACATTTCCAAAATATTGATAGAAACAAGTTTCTGTGGGAATTGATCATGCGAGGAATTAAAATTGCATTGATCATTTCTTCTTTGTGACGACAGTGATCTTACAATACTTGATTTGACATTTAATAGGGAATAGTAGTAATGTGGGTTGGTAATAAGATATACCCCTGACATGAATAGTTAAATACAGATTATTACATGGGCATTTCCATATTGGCCTGGTTATCATCCCGAGACACCTATATTGGCAATCGACTTCGTCTCAGGCCAATATGAGTCGAGGGATGATAACCAGGCAAATATGGAAATGCCCATGTATTGAACTATTTATTATATACTTCCGACATCTGCAGGCGTAAACACCGGAAGTTGTTTATTTTGTCTGAAACGCACGAGGGGCACCTAATAACCGATTATTTTCCCGGAATGTGAAAATATGGACAGTTTATTTCCGGTCATATTGATCATGCAAAAATGCCTTTATTTTAACTAAGTATGTAATAAATAAAATTATTTCACTATTATGTATATATACTCGTATGCACCTCTGCTTGTCAGTGTCAATAACAGCTGATCAGTTGAGTTGTTTAATTTAATTTGACTAGTTAATTTTTCCTCTCCAATATGAGCCCATTCTGTTTGTTTTTTCTTCTTCTTTACTTAAATTCTATATACACTCTATGTCAAGCTCCTCATATAAAAAGGAGGTGTCTCTAACTTTCATGTTTTCTTTTACAAATTAACTTGTATTTGATTATTTGCTCGACTAAATTCAAGTTTTCATACCCCAATACTTCGGAACCATATACACATATTGGTACAATTACTAATTCTAATTCAAACAGTTTGATTTGGCTGCTGATCGCTCGGAATAGATACATTTCCCGATAAAAAAACCATGGCATAAACAAAGATTTACTTAATTCTCCGCGTAGTAGAAGCTCCCCCCCCCCTCTTTTCCCCACTTCCCAAAAGAAGCGTTCGCTCTACTTACTATGCATGTGAAAGCAAATATACAACTTGATCTTAGTCCGGCTCTAAATCGGTCCATCGTGTATGTTTTTTATAGTGGCTGCTGTTAGAAGTGCTCGCTGGTGATCCCCTGCAAGGCAAAATTAAAAAAAAATTCCAATATATATCGTTGTTTTCCTACAGCAATCTAAAATTCCGCCCACAGAGCCACCTTTTTATACCTACTAGATGTAAACGTTTTTTCGTCCTACATGGCTTAGGTTTATGGTGTTTCACAAGTAAGAACTATCATGGAGTTGTTTATAATATTTTATCCAAAGGAATAAATATAGGTTCACAACACGGCTTCTAAAGTAAAAATGCGATTAAAAATAGCATTTGCAGGCCGGTAAAAGAATTCTCAAATTAATTATATACTCCCATGCAATAAATCCGATATTTCAAATTTCCTCTTGTATTTTTACCAGAGATCGATTAAATACAATAATGACTATTTTAATTTACCCTAAAGTAGTATTATCTACAATAACCACCACGATATAATGAAAATATAGTTGAAAGTGGCGTTAAACATCATAACACCCCTATCATCTACAATGTACCTACTATAGTGTAACGGTCAAGTCCAAAAAAGTCGTTTATTTAAGGAGTTTAATGTACCCACCGAACACACACCTGAAACTTTTTGTATGTTATTTTCAATGTTTCTACTTTTATTTCAATCGGGTCGTCACCAATTCGTACAGCCCGATTTTTTAAAATATACATTTGTTTAGCGTTAGGTAAAAACACGTTTGTATGACTGTTTGAAGACTATAGATTGTCTTTAAAATACAAAATATTCATTTTTATCTATTTTAACCATGTAATGACATTCTATAACAAGAAGGTGTTTTTCATATAAATTGTGACATGTAACTAACCAATATAACAATTCTGTATGAGATGAATTTTTATTTTAGTATTTTCTGAATACTTTTAAATACAATGCATAAATTTTACCCATTTAAATGTGAAGGTGTTCGATCAAACAGACACAGTTAATGAAAAATCATTTAGAATGTCCAGGCGAAAAAGTTTTAATTTTCCGGAAAAATACATTAACCGTTCGCGTATCGTATTTAGTGTTCTCGTCCTATTAAGTGACCCGAACTTGCAAATTGCATATGCTTTAAAAATTGCTTAAGCAAATTTGTTTTTGTGCTTCGGTGTTCATGAGTTGTCTAAGAGTTCATATCAAGTCATTATTTCGGTATTTCTCAACAATAAGTTGTTATACTTTGGTTATTAATTTAATCGATATTATAATAAGAAAACCGTACTGGTGATGGTGTGATTTTATTCCGAAAAAATTGCCAGAGTTATGTAGTCTTGTTAAATTTGGTCCGTCGATCAAGAAGAAAGCTGGGCAGTCTTTAAATTGGCAAAATTGTGTTATTTGTCAAGAACCAGGTACAAATGAAGCTTTAATAAACATGCAGAGCCAGGGAAAACATTCGTTTTTAAGGGCAACGGAGACCCGGAAAGATGATGTTTATTCAAAAGTGTTAAAATAATTAACTTCTATGTCTGATATAAAATTGGACTCTGCTGTTGTCAAATATCATAAACCATGCTACAAAGCTTACACCAACAAACAAAACCTCAAACCTTTTCTACAAAATGAAGCTTTAGATGATAGTTATCGAGGATGTTCCTCTTTGACTATCTCTATAATTAAAAATGTACCGTCTGAACCAAGCGTTTTTAGAAGATCAGACTGGATGACCAAAAGGGCAAGTAAACAAATGATGGTAACTTAAATAAATTGCGAATTCACATTGTCAACCAGTAAAGACTGTAGTTTGGTTCGTCTTCCTCCTTGTGAATCCTCGTTTTTGAAGTATGTTCTGAGGTCAATATTGCAAACAAAGATATGGATGACCGCTGATCAGGTTAAGCAAGTCATAGGTTCACCGTTATCCTACGCATGGCAGTAAGAAAAATTAGCTAGGTCTTCAACCTATCCTATTTGTATGACACATGTCGTCCGACTTCCTTCAAGATCCGATATGTACATGCAAAGGTAAGTATGTTTGCTCTACTGCCTGTGTTTGTTTTGAGCAGAACTTAGCTTGTACAGATTTGTGCCCATGCCAAGCACAATGCTTCAATATTCATTTACAACGTACTGAGACTGTTGAGGACGATGACAGTTAGAATATTTGTAGCGGTACAACTGTCAGTTTCTGAAAGTACCATGTACTTCAGTGTTCATTGGTGATATTGTAATTGTCTATGATATAAAATAAATTATTCTATCAATTAACCAGTCATATCGATTAATCCATTATAATTATCAACCAATCATATCAGTAAACACTGCAATCCGAACAATATATTATTCAGCCATAATTTGCTTACAGTTGTGGATTGACATAAAACGTCATTTAACGACAAGACTAAGTTTTTTTGGTATAGGAAATCAGAATAACAGTATCTTTATGACGTAACTGATCTAACATTATCATAATTTTATGTTTTGTAAATGGAAACCCCATTTCCGGTACCACTAAAACATTGTCATTCGATATGTATATGGTCTGTTGAGGCTTTTGGTTTTATTACTCCCAAAACTTTAATAAATTATTTTGCTTTATAATTTTTTTTATTTTGAACGTACATGATAAAGGTTATTCCAGAACTAGGTTTACATAATACACATAGCTGAATATGTGCTACACTGACGTTGCATAGACCACTCGGGGTCGAGGTTTCAAAAAAAAAAAATCCCTGGTTAAAAATGTATTTTGGATATCCGGTTTTTCGGAGAGGGTATTTTTTAATCAAATAAAGCAAATCGACATTTGATGTCGAAAATACGTCATTTTGACGTCATAAATCATATTGAAATATGCACACACAAAAAACCCAAATAAACAACAACAAAAAACCTTAAATTTTGTACATCGTAATTTATTTATGCGATTAATGAATTACAAGCATAAATGTATTTAATGGACAAAAGTAATGTGCAAATTAATCGTATTGACAATATTTTTGACTCGCAGACAATAGTGATCTTTGACCTCAATTTGCAAAAAATCGGGCGATAAAATTTCGTGACGACCCACGTAATTTTAAAGCCCAGTATATCTGCTATCATAATACATATATGTTTAGATTGTGTTCGGAGGGTATATTTAAATCAAAATTTTGAAGGTCTGACACCCCGACTAATACACGATGCTCCAAATCGGACGTTCTCTGGGCTGCGTCCATATTCTGTGGTCTCTCCGCTGTTTCAACGTTGTGCAGTTTACGGTCATTTTTTGTGTGTTTTAGATTTACAAAAACTGCATGAACTGCAGTCTGACCTAAACACACTTGGTTCAGACTGTACAGTTTTAATTATAGAGCTAGTCAAGGAGGACCTTCCTCGATAACTATCATATAAAACTTCATTTTGTAGAAAAAGTTTGAGGTTTTGTTTGCTCGTGTAAGCTCTGTAGCATGGTTTATGATATTTGACAACAGTAGAGTCCAATTTTATATCAGACATAGAAGTGAATTCTTTTAACACTTTTGAATAAACACTCTCTTTCCGGGTCTCCATTGCCCTTAAAAACGAATGTTTTCCCTGGCTCTGCATGTTTACTAAATCTTCATTTGTACCTGGTTCTTGACAAATAACACAATTTAGCCAATTTAAAGACTGCCTAGCTTTCTTTTTGATCGACGGACCAAATTTAACAAGACTACATAACTCTGGCAATTTTTCGCAATAAAATCACACCATCACCAGTACGGTTTTCTTATTATAATATCGATTAATTTAATAACCAAAGTATAACAACTTATTGTTGAGAAATACTGAAATAATGACTTGATATGAACTCTTAGGCAACTCAAGAACACCAAAACACAAAAACAGATTTTCTAAAGCAATTTTTAAAGCATATGCAATTGGCAAGTTTGGGTCACTTAATAGGACGAGAACACTAAATACGGTACGCGAACGGTTAATGTATTTTTCCGGAAAATTAAAACTTTTTCGCCTGGACATTCTAAATGATTTTTCATTAACTGTGTCTGTTTGATCGAACACCTTCACATTTAAATGGGTAAAATTGATGCATTGTATTTAAAAGTATTCAGAAAATACTAAAATAAGAATTCATCTCATACAGAATTGTTATATTGGTTAGTTACATGTCACAATTTATATGAAAAACACCTCCTTATTATTGAATGTTATTACATGATTAAAATAGATAAAAATTAATATTTTTGTATTTTAAAGACAATCTATAGTCTTCAAACAGTCATACAAACGTGTTTTTACCTAATGATAAAGTCAACATTGCAATTTAACGATCTTGTAAGTAAGACATTATTTTTCGTGAAGATACCCCTACGCTAAACAAATGTATATTTTAAAAAAATCGGGCGGTACGAATTGGTGACGACCCGATTAAAATAAAAGTAAAAACATTGAAAATAACATACAGAAAGTTTCAGGTGTGTGTTCGGAGGGTACGTTAAAATCAAAATTGTGAAGTTCTGACCGCCCGACTACTAATTACGAAAATGAAATAACGTGTTACCTTTATCAAAATATACTTATGATTCATCAGCAGCAACACATGTCGACAAAACTGCGATCTATGTTAAATTTTCCTTTGACCGTTTAAAAATTGGCACGTGTTTAGAAACGCTACATTGTACATATACGGTCGAGTGAGCATTCAAAAGATTTAAATATTTTATTTTATATCAAAGCTTGTAGCCATTACTTTCTTTGTCTCTTACCCTGTAATATATTCTAATACCGAAAGGTTTAAAGGCCAATAGTCAGTACGTGTGTCCTCTGAATTGTATTCAGGTCAAAATATGGGTACATATGGTGAAATGTTAATGAGAATTGTGTCTCATGTTATGCATGTATAATAGTAAAGGTGCGGTAAAATGTTTGAGGCTGGATCGACATGTCTACCCGTGGACTGTTGTTCCAATGAGTTAACACTATAAAACTCCAACCAAATCTAGTATTAATCACAAGCGCCCGTCACGTGGTATGGAATTACCACCTCCCTTTTTTAACATTCCGTTTTCATATTTATTTTCAATAAAATTTCTTTATTTCTTTATTACTTCATCTGTTTTTCCTGAGTTTAACTTGTTCGTGTCCATATTAATACAATCTGATGTTAACAGCAACGTACATGTGTCGCCCCTATACATATATACTCATTATCCACAAGGCAAGAAACTCCGAAAGTTTAAAAATCGTACACCTGCTCGCTTCGGGTACATTTAATGCACCTTATTTCAATGTCATTCAAACTACGATATGTATCAATTCCTAAAAGACGTACCCCCAGTATTTAAAATTTGCACCCATTTATTGCTGATTTTGTCCTGATGATGGAAGTAGAGTTGAAGTATAGTGCCAGAACTCCGAATGTAATTACTTCAACGATAGGGCAAGGCAAGTTCGAAAAAGATGTATGTCAAGAAACAATGCAAGACTTTTTATGTTTGTATACACCACAGTCGTGTATGTTGTTTGTAAACGTGACAACAGCATGTGCTTTTTCAAGGGAGTGTTCCGAAGTTAACGGAACAGCAGTAAAAGCCGTTTGTGGAGGACTGCCCATTTAAGAAAATATTATACGTTATCAGTCTCAAGATGTTATATATCCCGTTTTAAAGGGCAGTGGTTTTACTAAAAGGTGAGGCGTCGATAACATTTTTATCTGAATGTTCTAACGTTAATAAGTATGTCCTTATTATAGGAAAAACATAAATTACGTGTATCTTTGGACAAATACACAACATGCGATTGTTGATTTTTCTGTGCCGTATGACATATACAGCACAGGCAATAGGTGAGAGACGCCGTCTGCTGTGCACAATGTAAATGGACAGCACACAGGCGAGAGAGATTATTGATTTTCTGTCACCACACTTCTTCCATGAAGTCTTGGAAGTACCTTGTTAGCCAATCAAAAATTATACTTGCCACGATAACATCAGATAAAACTTTTTAAACATAATCAAGACAAATATTGCATTAAGATTCAAAGAAAACATTATAAATTCTATTTGTATTACTTTAATTGCTGGTTAACGCGACCAGAGAGTGAAAAACACTGGAAAACATCGATAGGACCTCGCGCATGTGCTAAAAATATTTGTGCTATTTAAAGAATAGTTGTGTTTACACAGCGAAAGCACCACGCCATATTAGAATGCCGTATTAATATTGAATCTGAAGCTTTACATCACTATGCTCTGTGTGACCGGGTTATCTCATCTGTTAAAACAATGGAGAGTGAAAACTACATATCACGTTGTGTCAAACTAAAGTGTATCTGAGATTTGATTTGATTTTATTTGATTTTTAGTGTTTAACGCCAATTTAAACAATATTTCAGCTATATCATGGCGACCAGTTTTAGTGGTGGAGGAAGCCGGGGAGAACCACCGACCTGTATCTGAGAGATTAGTCATTGTGCAATTTAAATTCCACAGTAACAATTCCTTCTTTTGATTCGCTTGTATGTATGTGTTTATTCGCATATCACAGAAGATACAACATTGAACTGTTCATTCCAGAAGTGACGCATGGGTGAATTTGGTCGAGTGTCCTCGGAATCTTTCATAAATTTTAACCTGCAGATAAATGAACACCGAAAGATGGCAAAACAGCAGAAAGTTGTCATTGACAATGTAGATGCAAATTTGTGACAGAGAGGTACATTTGTAAATCATTATAAACAAATATGGTGCCCATATTATGATGTAAAATCTCTATAGAGAAATCAAAGGACATATTCAGTCATTCAAATTGTAAAGGAAGAATATAACACATGGACCATTTACCTTGTGATGAAGTATAATATTATAATTAATATATAAAAATAACAACACACTTTTTTGAAAAATCTATCATGTGACACATAGTATAGATACACTCTTTTTACGACAGTAAAAATGAGATTGACGTGTGCAAAGCTTTAAAACATAAAACAGTTATCTCCGATCATTCAAGGTCAGACAGTGATTTGATTGTTTTTTTATTTCTTTCTAAAGAGCATAAAATTGATTGAACTCAAATTTAAGAAAAATCAAGAATAAATTCTTAAAAATTCATAACTTTTCATTAAAACCCCGTCGAGTTAAAACCAGCAAGTGGTATCTTCGACGCATTGATACAGATACAGAAAAAAATACATTATTTCAAAAACTGATCGTATCTTCCTGGGGTATTTCTTAACATATTCTTTATTGCAATTTCTTATTGAAAGCAAAACTTTGTTTTAACTAGAGGTACCTAGTAAGCCGTAATAAAACGAAAATCAAGAATCAACACACTGTCAGAAGCTCCAAAATCTAACAGAAAACTCAAGAATCAACACACTGTCAGAAGCTCCAAAATCTAACAGAAAAATCGCAAAAAAAGGCCAAATAGATACACATTATACATGTTTTATATACCCCCACAAACTACATTAAGTAATGAGAGTAACTCGACCGGTGCCACTAGTGTTTTATATACCCCCACAAACTACATTAAATAATGAGAGTAACTCGACAGGTGCCACTAGTGTTTTATATACCCCCACAAACTACATTAAGTAATGAGAGTAACTCGACCGGTGCCACTAGTGTTTTATATCTACATTAAGTAATGAGAGTAACTCGACCGGTGCCACTAGTGTTTTATATACCACCACAAACTACATTAAGTAATGAGAGTAACTCGACCGGTGCCACTAGTGTTTTATTTACCCCCACAAACTACATTAAGTAATGAGAGTAACTCGACCGGTGCCACTAGTGTTTTATATACCCCCACAAACTACATTAAGTAATGAGAGTAACTCGATCGGTGCCACTAGTGTGGGTAAGAACTGTACTCTTTCGTACCTCCCCAGTTCACCCTCACTTTTTAGTAGGGTCGTGTTCCCCAATCGTTAGTTTTTGTGTAATGTTTTGTAGATTACCATTTGTCCTTTTTGTCTCCCTTTTCTTTTGACAGTTGTATTGTCTGTCCTTCGATATACTATTTCCTTTGGTATCTCCACATTCTTCTCAGATAATGTGACTTCCTAAAACATTATACTATCAAATTGTATTTTGAAGACATATTTCTTCAACTACTTTTGCAATCAGTGCCTATCACCACTGTGAGTTCGAACCCCGTTCATGGCTAGGTGTACTCTACTCGATACAACATTATTTGATAAAGTTTGTCAGTGATTTGCAACAGGTTGGTAGTTTTCTCCTGGTACTCCGGTTTCCTCCACCAATAAAATTGACCGCCACGATATAACTGAAATACTGTTGAAAGTTGCGTTAAATACCACAACCCTAACAACCAACAGTGTGGTTTGTTTTTTCTTCAATTGGTTACATAATCGTTATCATGACTAAACATATCTACAAGTGCTGTACAAAATCAGAGTAATATTTAAATTGTTTTTGTAAAAATTCAAGTATCTCAATTAATATCTAATAGTACTTAATATTTTATTAACATTTGACAGGAAGTCCTGAATTGTAGAGATTAACTGTGAATTTTAATCTCCACAAATACATAAGTACATTGTAATAAAAATGTAGACATCAAATGTAGTACGGTTGACGCGTTTCTGCAATATCTTTGATCTGCTACGTTCAAAATCAAAAGATTGGAGGGTCAAATCAATAAGAAGTGGTTGGGATCAATAAGACCCAAGAACCTAAACAGGATACCCAAAATGGGCTAATGTCACCTATGCCTGAGGGGTGGGAGAACCTTAGTTTTGATCATACTTATGTATCTATGAACTGTAAATTTCAACAATAAATATATCTAATGAACCATGTCAGTGGCGAAGTACTGACTACTGGGATGATGACTCCCTCGGTGAAAAATAGGCCACCGAAGTGGTATCAACCCAGTGATAGTAATACATCCGTATATATCAAAATTATTGCGCACGAAGTTGCGATTTTGGTCGAATCACATCGACATTATTATCATGGTGATTTGTTGTTTAACTCCAAGTGAGCAGTTTTCACGGCGAGATCAGGTTGCATTTCAATGAGACACGATGTTGTCTGCTTTGTACTAGACCAACACAATTAATTGTATTTTGATAGTACTAGCTCACTGAAGCAACGATACATGGATAGACATGCGTATCGATCCTTTTTTTCTTTATTATTAAATTGTTTTTGTAATTTTTCATTTTTTTTTTACAGACAACACATTCAGCACAAGACAAACATATTTTTAGTGTAAATGAGAGTTATTGCTATTTGTGTGTTCAGCAGATAACCAGTCTTTGCTCTTATTCATTAATATGGTGTGCTTTGCCGAGAAGCAACAAATACCAATTGTATATTCTTTGTTTTCATCCGACCTGGGCTCCTACCCACGATTTACAACACTTGAGGTCAACTCACTAACCATTACACTACCAATACGGCGTTGCTCGAACGGGCTCCTACCCACCATTTACCACACTTCCTGCAAGCACGCTAACCATTACACCAACGATACGGTGTCGCCCGATAAAGGCTCCTACCCACAATTTATCATACTCGTCGCGAACATGCTAACCATTACACCAACGATACGATGTTGCCCGATAAAGACTCCTACCCACAATTTATTATACTCGTGGCCAGCACGCTAACCATTACACCAACGATACGGTGTTGCCCGATAAAGGCTCCTACCATCAATTTATCATACACGTGGCGAGCACGATAACCATTAAACCAACGACACGGTGTTGTCCGATAAAGGCTCCTACCAACAATTTATCATACTCGTGGCGAGCACGCTAACCATTACACCAACGATACGGTGTTGCCCGATAAAGGCTCCTACCAACAATTTATCATACTCGTGGCGAGCACGCTAACCATTACACCAACGACACGGTGTTGCCAGATAAAGGCTCCTACCCATAATTTATCATACACGTGGCGGGCACGCTAACCATTACGCCAACGACATGGTGTTGCCCGATAAAGGCTCCTACCAACAATTTATCGTACTCGTGGCGAGCACGCTAACCATTACACCAACGACATAATGTTGACCGATAAAGGCTCATACCAACAATATATTATACTCGTGGCGAGCACGCTAACCATTACACCAACGACACGGTGTTGCCCGATAAAGGTTCCTACCCACAATTTATCATACTTGTGGCGAGCACGCTAGCCATTACATCAACGACACGATTGTGTCCGATAAAGGCTCCTACCCACAATGTATCATACACTTGGCGAGCACGCTAACCATTACACCAACGACACGGTGTTTCCCGTTAAAGGATCCTACCTACAATTTATCATACTCGTGGCGAGCACGCTAGCCATTACACCAACGAAACGATTGTGCCCGATAAAGGCTCCTACCCACAATTTATCATACATGTGGCGAGCACGCTAACCATTACACCAACGACACGGTGTTGCCCGATAAAGGACCCTACCCACCATTTATCATACTCGTGGCGAGCACGCTAACAATTGCACCAACGACACGGTGTTGCCCGATAAAGGGTCCTACCTACAATTTATCATACTCGTGGCGAGCACGATAACCATTACACCAACGACACGGTGTTGCCCGATAAAGGCTCCTACCCACAATTTATCATAATCGTGGCGAGCACGCTAACCATTACACCAACGACACGGTGTTGCCCGATAAAGGCTCCTACCCACAATTTATCATACTCGTGGCGAGCACTCTAACCATTACACCAACGACACGGTGTTGCCCGATAAAGGCTCCTACCAACAATTGATGATACTCGTGGCGAGCGCGCTAACCGTTACACCAACGACACGATGTTGCCCGATAAAGGCTCCTACCTACAATTTATCATACACGTGGCGAGCACGCTAACCATTACACCAACGACACGATGTTGCCCGATAAAGGCTCCTACCCACAATTTATCATACCCGTGGCGAGCACTATAACCATTACACGAACGACACGGTGTTGCCGGATAAAGGCTACTACCAACAATTTATCATACACGTGGCGAGCACACTAACCATTACACCAACGACACGGTGTTGCCCGATAAAGGCTCCTACCCACCATTTATCATACTCGTGGCGAGCACGCTAACCATTACACCAACGACACGGTGTTGCCCGATAAAGGCTCCTACCCACAATTTATCATACTCGTGGCGAGCACACTCACCATTACACTAACGACACGATGTTTCCCGATAAATGTTCCTACCCACAATTTATCGTACTCGTGGCACGCACGCTAACAGTTACACCAACGACATGATGTTGCCCGATAAAGGCTCATACCCACAATATATTATAGTCGTGGCGAGTACGCTAACCATTACACCAAGACACGGTATTGCTCGGTAAAGGCTCCTACCCACAATTTATCATATTCGTGGGGAACACGCTAGCCATTACAGCATTGACACGATTGTGCCCGATAACGGCTCTTTCCTACAATGGATCATACTCTCGGCGAGCACGCTAACCATTACACCAACGATACGGTGTTGCCCCATAAAGGCTCCTACCTACAATGTATCATACTCGTTGCGAGCACGCTAACCATTACACCAACGATACGATGTTGCCCGATAAAGGTTCCTACCAACAATTTATCATACTCGTGGTGAGCACGCTAACCTTTACACCAACGGTACGGTGTTGACCGATAAAGGTTGCTATCCACAATATATCATACTCGTGGCGAGCACGCTAACCATTACACTAATAATACGGTGTTGCCCGACAAAGGCTCCTACCAACAATTTATCATACTTGTGACGAGCACCCTAACCATTACACCTACGATACGGTGTTGCCCAATAAAGGTTCCTACCAACAATTTATCATACTCGTGGCGAGCACGCTAACCATTACACCAACGATACGATGTTGCCCGATAAAGGCTCATACCAACAATTTATCATACTCGTGGTGAGCACGCTAACCATTACACCAACGGTACGGTGTTGCCCGATAAAGTCTCCTACCAACAATTTATCATACTCGTGACGAGCACGCTAACCATTACACCAACGACACGGTGTTGCCCGATAAAGGCTCCTACCCACAATTTATCATACTCGTGGCGAGCACGCTAACCATAACACCAATGATACGATACTGTCCGATAAAGGCTCCTACCAACAATGTATCATACTTGTGGCGAGCACGCTAACCATTACACAAATAATACAGTGTTGACCGATAAAGGTTGCTACCCACAATGTATTATACTCATGGCGAGCACGCTAACCATTACACCAATGATACAGTGTTACCCGATAAAGGCTCATACCCACCGTTTATCATACTTGTGGCGAGCACGCTAACCATTACACCAACGACACGGTGTTGCCCGATAAAGGCTCCTACCCACAATTTATCATACTCGTGGCGAGCACACTAACCATTACACCAACGACACGATGTTTCCCGATAAATGCCCCTACCCACAATTTATCATACTCGTGGCGAGCACGCTAACCATTACACCAACGACACGATGTTTCCCGATAAATGCTCCTACCCATAATTTATCATACACGTGGCGAGCACGCTAACCATTACACCAACGACACGGTGTTGCCCCATAAATGCTCCTACCAACAATTTATCGTACTCGTGGCGCGCACGCTAACCATTACACCAACGACACGATGTTGCCCGATAAAGGCTCCTACCCACAATTTATCATACTCGTGGCGAGCACGCTAACCATTACACCAACGACACGGTGTTGCCCGATAAAGGCTCCTACCCACAATGTATCGTACTCGTGGGGAGCACGCTAACCATTACACCAACGACACGGTGTTGCCCGATAAAGGCTCCTACCAACAATTTATCATACTCATGGGGAGCACGCTAACCATTACACCAACGACACGGTGTTGCCCGTTAAAGGATCCTGCCCACGATGTATCATACTCGTGGGGAGCACGTTAACCATTAAACCAATGACACGGTGTTGCTCGATAAAGTCTCCTACCCACAATTTATAATACTCGTGGCGAGCACGCTAACAATTACACCAACGACATGATGTTGCCCGATAAGGGCTCATACGCACAATATATTATAGTCGTGGCGAGCACGCTAACCATTACAC
>MJUT01013550.1:13802-73289 GCA_002080005.1 Gigantidas platifrons
AAAAAAATTGTTGAAAGTCAAAATCCATTAAATATGCACACCTTCAGTGTAGGTACTAACTGTCTACAAAATATAAAAGGTCTAGTTCAAAAACTGTAGGAGGAGTTAGCCGGACAAACTATGCATACTAAGTGTGACGAACGGATGGACGCACGGACGGACGGACACGGGTAAAACAATGTGCCCCCGACCAATAGTCGCGGGGGCATAACAAATACTGATAGCACATTTAAATAAATTCAGTTGTTTTTCATTGTACCAAATTCCTATTATAAAATATCTTTATAAATATTTTAGACTTACTTTTACTATTTTTTAATTGCACTGGATTTGTATGAACATATATGTGATATTATCTTTACAGAAAAAGGCTAATGTTTAATACTGAAAAGACAACACTTATATATAGAAACATTTAAAGGACAAGGTGCAGTAAGGGCCGATTTTCATATTCAATTTCACCAGTTTTTGGTTTTGTTAAGCAACCATTTGTTTAAAAATCTGGAAGTTGTGCGGAATGATTTCCAGCAGAGAGGTAGTATTGTATCAAACATGACACATTTTTATACGCCCGTCTCGATACGGGCCGTATTATGTGATTGGGTATAGCGGGCGGTGGGCGGGCGTCCACACTGGTTTCCGCACAATAACTTTCGTTCTGTATATCAGATCATTACCAAACTTGGCCACATGATTTCCCTGTGGAAGGGGAAGAACCATATTTATTTTGGGGTCATTAGGTCAAAGGTCAAGGTCACTGTTACTATGAATATAATTTTTGACAACAGAATCGTTGACGCACGATAACTTTAGTTCTGTATATTGGATCTTGACCAAACTCGGCGACATGATTCCCCTGTGGAAGGGGGAAAACCCTATTTATATAGACGGGCATATTTTGTGATGCACACATTTCTTGTTTGAAAGTTGTTCTACTACCAATTCCGGGGCCTCCATAGCTGTGGATTCCATATCACCTCTTTTTTCTTTGGGTTTGGAATCTGAATTGACATATGACGGACTTCTTGATATGTTAAACTAGATGGATTCAAAAATTTTGGACAATAGACATGTTTCATGAAACTTTGTAAGCATTTGAGCTAAAGTCTACAGAAAGAATCTTATTGTTTTCAGTAATAATGTGTATAAGGTTGTTGTAAATTTGTTCATGTTTTGAGAATATATTTAATTTTGTTGCATAAGAGATTCCATAGAATTTAGGTAGAAAATCATTACCACCTAAACTGAGACCTACTGCCACTTTAATTCCAATATACTTGTCAGAGGTTCTGTGCTCCAAAAGTTCCAAAATTGTTGTGATATTATAAATGTCATAATGTTTTTCTGTGTTCTTTATGTTGAGATATACTTTCCCTTGGTAATTAATTCATATATTTTCTCTAAATACTATAGCAAAATTAAAGTTCAATATGTAATAATTAAATGATACACTGATAATATATTTCAACTTGTTCTCTCTGTCAAACACAATAAAAAAAGAATTGAGAAATATTTGTGTATAAATGAAACAATGAAAAGATATGATACAAGTAATTAATTTCTAATAGATAGATAATATGTAATATGAGACACATGTGCTAAGTATTAAAACTGAGAGCACAAATTATCTTGACATGATGTCTGATAAAGCCATCGCTACCTAGTAGCGGCGGGGGAACCCTTGTGCATTAATGTTTCAAGTCCTTAAAATGTTCCTATTTGGGACACTAAACGTGCTAATTAAAACTGTAGGTCTTCAAGCAAGCACGCATTGATGTTCCATTATCTGACAAGTAATAACCACGCTGATATGAAAGGCCATTTAAGAGATATTTCATAGAAGCCATAATTTGTTGAAAATTTTAACACGTGTATCATTATTTTCGCAAAAATGCATCGAAAATAATCTTACACGTGTTGAAATGTCAGGTGAACTATGGCTTCTAAGAATTATTTCGATTCTGATGAGGAAAATCCAACATGTTTTTTAAATGGAAAACAGCATGGCAAATTAATCTAAAAATATCCACTCGCCTTCATCTTTCATCTTTTTTTTTAATATATACACTCCCTATCACTCGGGAATAAAATGCAACGAAAGTAATGTTTCAATGATAAAATATCATACAAATTATGGCTGCCATTAATTATTTCTACTACAATAGGAAAAATATATTGGTCTGCATGAAGAAAGGGGAAGTATGGGAAATGCACTACAATTTTGAAGATAACAAAGGGGTAATCAGAATCCGTAAATTGAGGAAGAATAGACAATAAAATGGCCAAAAGAAAAAGGACAAACAACGATCTACAAAACATATACATACAACTAAAGATCGAGTAACACGAACCCCACTAAAACCAGGGATGATTTCATGTGCTCCTATATCTTTGTAGCAGTTTTATTTTACCAATTTGTTGCCATTTTGATATTAGCAGCATTAACAAGTAAATTTCTAAAGACAAATCGTCACATAAATCGGTAAACATGTGTCAAATGTAACCATCATTCGTTGGAAACTACGTCACTGTACGACGACAATTTACAAAAGTCAATGTAGATAGATGGTTATCTTAATATTTGTTTTGTTCCGACAAAAATTAGTATGTACAGAAACAAAGCGAACATTTTAATGTTTGAATGTATGGCAGTCCTCTAAAGCGCATGAATTCACTTCGGAAAAAGTCCATAATTGTTCTAACAATACCCATATGCGAAGTAAAATATATCAGGAATTTTATCAAGCCATTGCTTTCATAACTAACGAAGGATGCTAGATTATAATTGAACACATACTTGTCAAAATAAAATACATGTTTTATTCGATTTCTTAATACATGCACAATGTATTATACTTTTAATCAATAAAAAACATCAATTATAGAAATGCATTAAAAGTCAAACCAAAATGTTCTTAGGATTTCATTCTTCAAATTCTATTCTTGAATATATTTCCACTAAATACAGAAATGGAATACATCCAATGTCCACGAGGGACATGTATACGATACATCAACGTTGTTTTTTATGTGGTTTTTAACGTCACAGTCACATCATTGTATTCAAAATACATCGTGTTCATACCTTAATAATCAGATTTATTATAATTATCATTATATTTTTATTATTGTCAGAGTAATTACATGTATTATAACACAGAACTCACGACAATTTGACATACAGTACACATATTTTTAAAATGACAGATCTTAATTCGCTTAGCGAGTTACAGACAATTCCTTCTAACTATAACATGCTTGAAATATTAATTGTATTGGTGAATTAATGACATCAGTGTCTACAGTAGATTCTTCTTGACTTTTCTAAGCAATATATCATCCATTGTCTATTATATTTTCATAAATAATTACCGTAAAATAAAATATACTGTTACAACAATGATCAATTTAAATAATTACCGGAAAATTAAATATACTGTTACAACAATGATCAATTTAAATAATTACCGGAAAATAAAATATACTGTTACAACAATGATCAATTTAGTAAACATGTAGATCAAGTTACAAAAAAACATGTTTGTTTTAATACATCGGTATTTGTTGTGGGTTCGCTAATGTGAAAATGTAGAGACGACGAGAAATCACAAATGTCTCAATTATTATTAATTGTCTGTACATTACAACAGTTTGTGTACTTACTATTTCATATCTATCTACATTTGAAACTAGAGCCTGTCCGTACTTAAAAAAAGCGATATTTCAATTTATAAGAGGGGATTTAATAGATTCTCTCATCAAACAGCCATAACGGAAAAACGTCTGTCACTTAAATAGTTAGACATATCGTGAGTTTTCGCCTACGTCATATAAAAACACCCAAATATACATATGTATTCATTGTTTGTGAAAGCTTTACAATCTCAACCGTCCTTGACAGCAACACATTCTTAGAAAATGCTTTCAAAGGAAAAATCTTGTAATGCAAATATTAACAATGTGACAGAACTAATAAAGTCATCAGTTTGTTATACCATCTTTAAAACATATGTCAATATCAGCGAACACAAGGACTCAAGCATATAATTTATTGACGTTATATAAAGAACATCGTCAATTTTATTGATATCAACTGTATTGTGAACGCGATCATCACATACCCTCAATACATGTATAACATCCGCCTTAATTCCTGACAACTCTCAAAGAAACATAACATTATATTAGGTATATAACTATAGTAGGATTACTATTTTAATTCAGTAATAGAATTGTAGAACTCATTGACTTGTGATTCTAGCATAGACCACCTCACATCTTTGATATGTTTTTGGTATAGTCAAATAACAAGTGTGTATACTATCTTAATATATATGATACGCTAGACAATACCAAAGGGGCAATCAAAAAGTGACATTCCAGAGAAACTGACAACATATGATACGTACATGTAGATCTATCCTAATGACATCAAATAAAAACAATAATTGAAATAATTGAATTGTCACTTTTTTAGACACAAACTATCGGGAAACAAATATCCCCTATCGATATTTAAAAAAAATTAAACATCAGTAGAATGCAATTATCGTTGTAATACTTTAATGCTGCCAAATAATAAGATGTATCAGTTGGTCTGAAGCCACATCAAAATACTAGTATGAAAATAAATTTTAAAGAAATGGTCAACAATTCCACCAATATCAATAAAATGACTAATATCTCACGCAACATTAAAAGAAACACAACTTGTGAAGTTGGAAATTCAGATTATGGCTAGGATTATGGATCTCCAACGGCTCATGATCAACAGATATACATAAAAGATATATGAAACTCCTGCAGCTTCGTTTCCACATACAAATAATGTTTTTTGTCACTCAAGACTTCCAAACGTTTTGGTAAATATCATGGAAAACTCCGAGCTTGCATTCTTTATGTAAAAAAGTATCTAACCATGCATTTCTCGTACCAGAAGAACAATGATGTGATATGAACAATTTGATTTTAAAATATTGGAATTCAGACTTTGATGAATATCCTGGAAGTATTTTAGACATATTTTTTTAAAAGAAATCCACAGCAGCGATACATTTCCGGAACCAGTAAGACAATGGCTAGAGCTATGACGTTAAACTTGTTTATTTCAAAATAATTGAATTCGACATTCAGTAAACATCCAGGAAGACATTCAGATATATTACCGATCAACTGTACATTTCTCGATTACGAATAACTATAATTGTTGATGTAGCAATTGGACTTTAAAAATATATTAGTCTAACATCTTTTTTATAATGTAAATTCAAAAGTCATGCATTTTATGCTGATTTTTGTTATTGATAAATTGCAATTAACAGAATTCACCCCAAAGAAAATAACCCCTGATTTTAAAGTAAATCGGTAGGAAATTCATCCTAAAAGAAATGAAATCTGTTATATAGTGAACGGTTAAGAATCTGTTATATAGTAAACGGTTAAGAAATTCATCATGACAAAGAAAATGCACCTGATTGTTAAGTAAGCAGTCAAACATTAATGCCAAAAACAGTTACTCCTGTTTGCTAAGTAAATGATTCAGAAATTCACGCTTATTCAAACTCCACCTCCTTGTTAAATATAACAATGATAAACAAGGTATTCTTAACTGTCATCCGGCGTTCAGTATGAAAACTTTACAGATTTAATGAAAATTGCATAATTATGTGCTAGCACCTTTCCATGTTGATACTGTATCATAATGCTTGATGTCATGTGTAACTGTAGACATCATTGTCCTTCTATTATTTTGAATCAGGAGTTATAATCTTTAGGCCTGGAATGTTAATGTCATAGTAAGATCCATGCCTTTATATCTTATACCTGGAATATTAATGTTAAATTAAGTTCCAT
Source organism: Gigantidas platifrons (assembly GCA_002080005.1). Taxonomy (NCBI): domain Eukaryota; kingdom Metazoa; phylum Mollusca; class Bivalvia; order Mytilida; family Modiolidae; genus Gigantidas; species Gigantidas platifrons. The sequence continues at coordinate 19,656 of MJUT01013550.1, forward strand.
GTTTTTGTATTACTTTTCAATGTCATAAGCTTAAGGAAGTATGCATGTTATTAACACGTGCTACTTGGATGTACGATGATTGAGTGATTGTTGTTTAACGTCCAGTTATCAGTATTTCAATTATAATTGGTTTTTAGTTGAATTAGTGTGGCTAAATATTTAGTTTTCTATATGATGTGTTATGTAGATCATTATTTGTCTTTTTTTGGCATTGTATTGTCTGTTCTTGGAGTTACGGCTTCTGAAAACCCTTTTGCACCTTTGTCTCGTGGCAATAGAAAATTTACACACAACAAATGGTATATAGGTGGATGATTATATTGCCGCTGAAAAAGAAGATGTATTTAGTAGTGTCTGATACGCATAGTAGAGGCCACTCATAAGAAAATATTACTCATAATGAACTGTTGAAAGTGTTTTGTTATGTGCAAGGACCGTGACATTCTCCATACAAGATGTACTTATTCAAGTCCTGTCGTAAGGACCAATTGTGAATTCGTTTGAACCGCACAACTAACGGACTTTCCCTTTTGGAGGTGTTACAGCGGAGACATTATGTCTTATTTCTATACCTTTAGAGTTCCTTAGGGATTAGGCTTCATCAATTGAAATTTTCTGTCAATTTGAGAACAAACCAAATATCAAAACATAGCACGGTGTTAAATCATTCATTTCCCACATTTATCAATCGCCATTGTCTATCATTTCAAATCTAAAACTATGCAATATATCATAAGTCATTGACCCTTTTATAAACAATATATCAATTTACATCGTATATTAGTCTGAAGTGAATATTCAAGTATCATTGCACCATAAAATGAATCAATTTAGTTATAATTTGGATCAAGTTACTCCATGATATATTGGCATCTATTATTGCATAGTTGTGGTGGAACGTAAGGGTCAATGAGATGCTATGGCGTTCTTGGAGTAATTCTAATTATCTGTAAATTACAACCTTGTTTACTTGTTTGGTCCGTTTGATGATAAGATTCCGAAACGGAGTCATGGAATATTCACCGTCTGAGATACGCTCATTAGAAAATAGGAATAAGTCCACTAAATCAGGAACATTGTCATTACTCATTGGAATTCAAACTTTGAGTTGAAAAACAAGACCACAAACACACCTATATCCTCAAATAAAATGTTGAGAATTTTTAATATGTCTTGCTAGGACTAGAACTTTTAATATGTCTTGCTAGGACTAGAACTTTTAATATGTCTTACTAGGACTAGAACTTTTATTTCATAACGTAAGAATGGCATTGATAGAAAACACGATATTGATATCTACATTGGCCATTGGTACTGAAGAAACAAAGTTGGATTAGCTGTAATGTTGATACATAGGTAACTATCATCAAGTATTGCACATAATTTTGTTTACTCCATACAATCGTGGTAAAATTTGACTAAGCTCAAAGAAATATGATTTCTTTTGTCATTAACTATTCTGTTGGACATACCTGTGAGTGGCCACTATTAAACCATGAATCAAGGGTCTGTTTGTTGACATGTCACTTGATTATTATTGGACATTAGGGATTGATTCACCACGTTACTTTATTAATCGTAACTTTGATTTGTTTTATCTCTTGTCTTTATATTATAGTATGCAGTGACTAGTAAACGTTGGTCATTGAGTTGTCTTTGTTAGATACCTATCAACATAATTTGTCACATTACTATTTTGTGATGAACACTTCAACGTCAGTAAGTTTATCGTGCTGTTTTCTTATCTATGGGTTTTCCCAAGTGATATACATGACATTTGTTTGTGCGACATTTGTCATACACATTCAATGAGGTGTTTTCACAAGCAAGACAGCTTGACGGAAATATACAACATAATATGTTGTTAGAACTACTAGGATATTTGTTTCACTCCATATCAAGCATCGCAAAAAAGAAAGAAAAATCCAGATGTTTCCACGTTTAAATGAAGTTATGTCAACAAAAGAAATAAAACATAAATATAACCCCAGGTCATTGGCCCTGGCCCTAAATTATTTGTGGACTAATGGTTCTACCCACTCTAAGTAACATTTTCATCGCTAATTTAATAGAAATCAAACATAAGGTTATATCAGTAAGATGATTTTGAGCAATATGTTATATAGAGTGTAATGGTTAACAATTCCTTTTAGTATTCATTGCGCTAGAATTGATTTAACATGCCAATTAATCAAACGTATATGATTCGTTGCCAGACAAATATACTTTCTTATGTTGATAGAGTGAGATTAAACAATAGCACATATTCAATCAGTGAGGACTGGTAGAACGTGATGTCACGGTACGGAACGTCTGAGAGTAATAGATTTGCAGACTCTTAGTGCAATACTTTTCTCATCGCTTAAAAGAGATGCAGATATTTTCCCTTTCTTTACTGATAATAACAGTTCCAAACTCCAATAGAAAAATCGTAGAAATAGGTAAAATATATACCCCTAATACATGACCGCTCAATTCCTTGTCCTGATACAAACACTTCGATAAAACCATGCTAGCAATTTATCATCTATGTCATGGCGAGAACAAATTATGTTTTGATGAGATTATGTTGATATCTGCGTGATATCTGCTTTGTGCTAGACCAACACACTGTGTTGTATTTTATAGTACCAGATCACTGCAACTAAAGTCCACACAGACAAATTATCCGCACAAACGAGTTTTTCATCTGGCTCCTTATTGCTCCGTACTTAGTGTATTAACTAGCGAATATCATTTTGCAAACCTCTGTTTTGGACAGGGCAGAGAACCCACGATACAACACTATCAATGCGAGTGCAGCAGCAAACATTTAAACAATTGCAATATCATGTAATATGTTTATATATATATCATGATTACATATTTATTGAGACTAGTTAACACTCGGTTGTAAGTTACTTTTGAGTAATGGGAAAATCCAGACACTAGAGGGAGGGGGAGTGGATTGGGACCACAACAATCTGTTAAAACTCTGTCGCATTTTTGTACATCTAACAAGCCAGGGTCTGTTTTATATTTTGTGGTTCAGCGAGTTACGGTGAGGGGTGATTGTTCGTTTTGTTGATATTGGTGGAATTGTTAACCATCACTGTTTAAACTTTATTTTCATAACAAAACAAAAACGGTACAAACAACACAATTTATTATAATTTGAAATTGGTGTGATTCATGCTTAATTGTATGGCGAATGAATATTCGCTTTCACAATGTTTATATTTCTCAAAAATCATTGCTAAAAGTGTCATTTGATTTAATTTACTAGCACTCCTCCTCTGTCATATACATACAATATTATATTTAGTCTCGGTACTTTAATAGGGTTCAATTCACGATAGTCTTTATCATAGCATTACTTCATAGGACAAAGGGCTTTATATATTATGATATAGCTTTGAGAGTGTTGATTATAATTATTCTAGTGTTTACATTATATTAGTACGCTTCTTAATCGGACGAAGTACTCTGAAGTACCCATACAACTCGTATGCTCTCCAGGATAGTATATCAAATGTAATTATCAATTAAGAACATCTTCAAGTTAACAGAAATTGCGATGAATTACAATGTATATGGAAAACAAACGGTTACCAATTAGAAATAACGTATCAACGTTTAAGGTCATATATTCCTACCATCACCAAGTCACCATTTCGGTTTTTCTGTATGCACCTTTTTTGTAATTGTTTTATATCCTTATCAATAAAAACATAGTTATTGTTCCTTCTACAGTGTACAACTATCACATTCAATTACATATATTTAAAAAAAAAGTTATCATCTGCGCGTGCTCGGACTTGAAAGGTGTCTCTGATGGATCTAACTAAATGCTTGCAGTTCGACAACGTTTACTCAGTACAAGTCTGTGGAAAAGCCTGTATTGACTGTATTTTGTTGTTGGTTTACTTTCCTTTTTTAATGACACTTTTCATATCGATATATATTTCGATTACATGTATCATTATATAATGTAGTATTTCAGATTGACGTATGAAAAAATGAAATATCCGGTCCTGCAGTTTTCAACGAAACATTTTTATCACATTTGTAGAAATATACCCATTTTGCATGTCCATGAAAGGAATATTCTGAATTTTTATGAAAAGCAAATCTGGCTCGAATTACAACAGCACATCATTAAATTTAAATGGCCTTGATTTCTTAATTTAGTGTTAAACTTCGATCAATCAAACCAATAATAATTACGTGAAAAATTGCTTTATCAAATGTAATTTCTGCCTCATTTCAGTTCCTACACTTTGCCAAACAGCAACTGCTCAAGACGTAGCTAGACTTCAAGATACTTTATTTAGAGACTACAGAAAGAGTATTCGTCCTGTGATGAACCAACATGATGCTGTACGCGTTAATATATCGTTTTTTATCATTATGATCCACGATCTAGTGAGTATACTTTAATATATATGTAGTTTATTTCGATTTTGACGTTAATGTCTAGAGTTTTAACATATTGTATTGTTAAGTTATTCTTTAAAGTGAAGTAAATATACGTCGTTTGTTAAAGGGATTATCTTTTATTTATATACGTTGTATTTGTTTTCTGAACATCATACAACAAAACTGTTAAACAATGGCCATTATTCGTCCTTGATTTGAGTATTGATAAAAGAAAGCTGCCATATTGTTTTAAAAAGAAAATCATATGAGAAACGAATGCTCTATTTAGACGACAAAGAGTAATGACGGACGGACTGGTGAAACATATTATGTCCCTTGCTACACATGTACTTCGTAGTGTGGGTATAATCAAATCGTTTGTAAGTTTACTCACAAGACAAACTCTGTTTGAGTTATATAGGTTTCAATGAACACTATTTCGGCAGTCTGAGGAGTTTTGTTCTACTAATATAATACATTCATGTGTACCTTATTTTTGTCGGGATCGTGGGTCAGATCCCAACAGAATACAAAATGTCCATAGAATTATTAGAAACTTCACAGATAACGTAACTACATATATATGTCCCGTGAATCTCAATAAAGTACAATTATTGGAAATTATGTTTGACATCAACATGTCATCGCATGAATAAGATTTGCTCAAAATTTACTATCGTAGTTATCAGAATTTTGATATTTTGTTTTATCTTTATTGTTTAACAATCGTTCTGGTATAAGTAGACCTTTTGTTGACAACATCTGAATACACAGAGGAGCCGACCATTTGGTGGACATAGTGTGTAAATGTCGACAACAACCACTGTTTAATCTTTCAATATTTACATATTTTCTGGTGCTTAATATTAAGTTTGGCAACTCGAATAAAAAGCTAAAAGTTCCAGAAAATGCAATCCACTTTGATTAGATTACCACTCATGATCACAATTTATACTTCACTAGCAGTGTTGACCACTGTATAATTAATTACAAATGTTATCCTCATATCAAATGTTACCCTAGAAAAGGTTTTGTGAATACATTATTTAAATATAGTTATTTTTCAATTCACACTTTTGTTCCTCACTTTTACAATATCATATAAATAGCAACATTTATACGTTTGTATGTACGTATTTTACTCTTAAATCAGATCACATGAGACATATAGCAGAAATCATTCTGATTTGTACTTTTAATCAATGAAACATTAGTTGGTTCCAATGTAAAATGATCCCATACGTGTCAAAGTTTAATTGTATCTGTTACGATAGTGGCTTATATTACAAACATGTGACTGACATTTCATTAGTTATTGAAAATAAAGAAAGGCAGGATTTTATTGAATATGACAAAAATCTATCTGTCTGATTTCAGGATCTCAAAAACCAAGTCTTGTCAACGAACACGTGGCTTAGAATAGTAAGTTATGCATACAATTAGCATAGATACAATTAAATTTGTATTACATGTGCTGGTATATATACGAATTTTTTAGTTCCGATATTTGCTCTATCTTATCAAATTTTATACCTATCATCAAATAATTTAATTTGATTTGAATATTTCAATCTGATTGGCTAATCCGCCTAGAGAAAATGTTGGTTATACTCAATAACCTGTGTTGGTATTGTGACGTTACCAACGTGTTCATCCGCCAGCGACAAATTCAAATAGTCATATGAAATAATCGTAATTAAAATCGTGGAATCATTACATTTTGTTTTGAAAAATAAATTATAAAGAATATTTGAAATTGTTGAACAGGTTATACTTGCATAACCTGGTTTGGGTCAGTTTACGCTTTTCATAAACCGCTTCGCGGTTTATTAAGCGTAAACTGACCCAAACCAGGTAATATCGTATAATCTGTTCAACAATTTCAAATATTCCTTAACTATACTATTAAAAAGTATTTTCATGTGTGTGTTTAAGGAACCTTTTTAAATAAAGAATCTCGCCAGTAGTGATTATCAGCGATGAATATTTTTTTTTAATCGATTACGCGCAAAGACATGTTGCTCGATTGGTTGACATATTTAATTGTTTGCCTTTGATTGGAAAATCAAAGATAAATGAAAGCTTACCTAACATGACCCCAAAAGGGGATGTTATATCACCAAAAACCAAAACATAAAAAAAGATCAACAAGCATCTAATTTTATTTAAGTTGATTACTGTATATTTATATGTGTGTTTCTTGTATAATGGTGGTCTGGATAATCAAATGACAACATTTTTTTTTATTACAAATAAAATAAAATGATTCCCGCACCACAACAATGTGTACTTGCAACACGTCAATTGATCCTTTAAAGCTTTAATATTGACAGTGCGTACAATGACCAGGCTTAGTATTTGTGTATATTGTATTGATTGTACTTTTTCCTATATCCTTATAATTTCAATGCTGTCTGTCAATGTATGGAGAATTTTTATCAAACAACTAGTGATAATAGCAACCATGGGAACAATAAAAACTTGTTGAAACAAACAATATGGTGTTCAATTACAACTATTTATGTTATGGGGACACGAAATAGGACAACCTTAATATAACATATTCATTTGTAGAATATTTCCATGACCACATCATTTGAACACCTAAGAGGGGAGGTTTAGGTCCATAATACGAGTTTGAAGACACCAAAGGGGTAAACAGAATCCACAAATCGAATAAGTTCAAAGGTACAAATAACGATTCACAAAAAACTACACAGAAAATTAAAAATCGAGCAATAAAACGATTTAGCCCAGCTATTTTTTATGAAGTGTCTGTCCCAAACAGGAAAGTTTGCGGTCATGTACATCTGTATTGGGGTCAAAAGTTTGGCTCTTTCTGTGAATTGTCAATTGGATTTTGAATTTGTTCCGACAGATTGATATGTTTTTGCTTTCTTTTTATTGACGTATACAAATTATTATTATTAACAAAACTAATCACATTCAGACGGCACACTTTAGATAAATATGATATTTTGGTAATAATTGTTGTCATGTAGACATTATTTTCTTTTACACAAGTATATTATTATTTTGTTTACTGGCGACTATGAAATCGTATCTTTGGAGTTTTTAACAAATTGCTCGGAACGACAAGATCCTAAATCTCGTTTCCAATTCCTGTAATCACAGTACTTAATAAATGTTATTGACCTGTCTTCAGATTTATATATTTCCTGCGGTCAATCATATAACAAAAGAATGTGCTCAAGCTATCAGTATTTTATATATATTCTTACTCAATATAGAAAGTGTACGTTTTCATGATTTGTGTGTTTAGAAGCAATTCATGTAAAAGTTATATTAATCCATTTGACGGCAATAAACGTAGGGAAGATACATAATATAATGCCATACGTCTGTTCTGCCATTTTATTTTTTTCATGATTGTTAAGGTAAAAGATTGTCATCGCCCATATTATTCACAACAATGATATTAAAGTTCATTTTCCAGGGATTGTCTACATGAACAGTGAACAACACATAGGACATTGAATAGCCTCAAATAAGGATACTGTTAACACACCTCTATTACATTATCATGTTCAGCACTCCTCCTTACACTTCACCGTTTACTCGTTCTCTTTCTTTGTATTCATATAGTGAAATAATTATAATGTCTAATGAAATAAGTTTATATAATATTGACAATGAGGGACAGTTGCCGTCCATGATTGATAATAAAGGTGCAACTGTGATGTTTTTGCTCTCCTCTCCACAATAGCTTACTGGTATTTGTTTCCCAAACCACTTAACCGGGCGATTCTTGTGTGAAATAATTATTTAACCAAACTTATGCAAGCAATTCTCTGGGGACCAAAATGGATATATACTAAATACTAGTATGTAATGATTTTACAAAATATGAACTGTCTTCCAACAGAAACTGACCTTGCCTATTAGGACTTCTCGATGGGTTCCGGTAAAGGACAGACCTTGTTAAGGCTTTAAGGGCACCTCGTTCCACTCCTATTATTTGTGAAAAAAAGTGTTTCTGAGATTCCGTAATTTTAGCATCTTTACCTTTTATTTGTATACCTGTTGTGTGTGCATGTGTTTTAGTTTTTAAATGTTGGTTTGTCTTGTTTGCTTTTGTAGATAGTCGAACTTCACATTGTGTACCCTTTTCTTAATGTGATATAATATTTTATTTCAAACGTAGTTTTGTTTTGTCCATATACTTCAATTAATTATTTAGCGTGTTCGCACATATCTTAAATGTTGTATCGGGACAAGTCACTTTTGGGAATTACTTCTAGATGTATGCCAGCTGTATAACATGACTGTACAATGCAATGCAATTAATGAGCTGTCGAGCACAGGACGGAACATTAAATATCTAGGATACATCCTGTCAATTATCAGCTTTAAAAATCATACAATATCAATTTCAGGCTTGGAAGGACGAGTTTCTACACTGGAATAAGAACGACTATAATAATTTGACAGAAATTCTGGTATCAAGAAACGAAGTTTGGACACCCGATCTTTTAGTAGAAAACACGTGAGTAATTGACCAGCTGACGGAATTTTCCAGACACGCATCCGTCTCCGTGGAAAGTCGGAATCCAATACATTGACTTTGATTTGTACTTCAGAACTCAGTTTATACACACTTACGGAAGCTTCTACTAACATCATATGTCAATTAATCCCACAGAAAATATCTCTTAGATAAATAAGTTGTACTTCTGTACTGTACATAATTTTGTCTATCTTGTTCTGTAATTACAAGTTCGGGAGCCACCATTTTGGTAGGTAGTATAGGTTGTAAAAGACATTAATAATATTAGTGTTTAACGCCACTACTAAAGCATTTCAGTGATATCGTGGAGATCAGTTGTATTGGTGGATGAAACACGAGTACTGGAAGAAAACTACAAACACCCCTCAGATCAATGACAAACTTTGATAGATAAGATTTTATCATGTATCATAAAATATCACACAACTTATTGTGAGTTTAAGTTGAGCTCTGAAGTTTATTAGAGGTGAGTTGTTAATATGAATTTTCTACCTTAAGGCTGGACTCTAGGGTGAAGGTTATGGTGCTTAAAGCCAACTTTCAACAATATTTCAGCTATATCGTGGCGGTCAGTTTTATTGGTGGAAGAAACCGGATTGTCAGTGGAAAACCACCGACTTGCCGCAAGTCACTGGTCAATTTTATGACATATGTTGTATCGAGTACACCTCGCCATGAGCGGTATTCGAACTCACAATGTTACTGGTGATAGCCACTGATTGCATATGTAGTTGTAAATCCAACTATAATACGATCATGACCACGACGGTCATAACGTCAAGTCAGCAATAGTTCAATTATTATATATATGTGACGAAAACAAAACACCAGGTAGATAAACATGCGACAATAGAATAAGCCTTCGGTGGTGTGCGACAGTAATGCTGATCTATCTATATTGAATACGGTCGGGATCCTGGCAACGGGTTATATACGAACACTCCTAACTAACTATTGAACATTAGGTGCTACTGCAGTTTAAAATACTCGGAGCCTGACATCCACCACACATAAGGATCATTTAAATTCCGTCGTACGCATTGCCGGATTTAGGACAAATGAGGCCTTGTGCTAGTTAAGTTATGAGGTCCCTTCCTTCGACCCTGAAGGAGGTAGATGGTCTAAAGCATAGTCAGGAAGATTGACCCCCTGGCCAACGGGGCCATGTGCTTAAGCACACCAAAGCACAATGGTAAATCCGGCACTGGGACTTCTACGGGTGAGTTGTGTATTTTATTCGTACTGCACAATCGATGGATGCCTCTTTCCGTAGGTAATGATATCGTGTATGGGAGTAACAACGTTCAATTTTGATACCACAGAAAAGTAGGCAAATACCAATGGAATACAGTCTTTTGACGTGTCCTAGGATTGAACCCACTACACCACCAAGGCTACATAATTGTTGTCAAATACAACCATTTTACAAGTATCCCATTAATGCTCAAAATACTACTGTCGTTTATTTACGATACTACATGTAAACACATTATATATGACGATGAGCACTTAATAGGTTTAGTTGTTAATGCATGATATATTCTAAACGTAATATTATTAGAGAAACATAATGTAATTCCTTGTGTATGTGAGTGCTTCCATGCGATATAAAATAATTCTACCTTACGTTATATTAAGAGAAGCCACATACAAAAATAAATATCCTTATTAGTAGCACAAATGACGAAGACAATTACGGTCATAGGAGAGGAAAGTAATTCTTGCGATCTAATTTAGCCTTGAGAACTTATATTCACTGTACAAGTTATTAGCGTTAAGTTGTACAGTTACTCACAAAATACACTATAATGCTCAACATATTAAACTGCCTGACTCGATATAGCTATAATATTGTTAAAAATGGCATTAAACGTTAATTAGCCATTATCAATAATCTACCCTTGAGAACTAGACATGTTTCAATCCTAATCATAATATGTGTTGTTTAAGAAATAATTCATGGAAGCCATGTAGTGATAGCATTGCTTTCGTAAAAATGATTTGAACTGAGCGATGTTACCTACTTTAAAACATCTAACAGACTATGGTTTCCATGAATTATTCCAAATCTAATAGGAAGCATACAACTTTTGTTTGAAAGTGGAAAACAGTGGAAATACAATGCATATGTTCGTAGTAAAATATATGGAGAATTTTAGCACGGCATTGTTTTCATAGCCAACGACATTCGTCATATCCGAATTGTTTTAATAAATGTGTGACCGTTTAAAGTATTTTTGTGGTCATATTTAAGGAAATGAAAGATTAAGTGCATTTACCTACAACTCAATTAAGGACAAATGATCTAGAAAGGCAATAATATGGGGACAACACAAGAACGGTACAACATAGATGTAATATTAAACCAACAGCTCGAACAATGCTACAAATATAGTCAATCTGCTAATACAACTAGTAGATAGTCCCACGACAGGACCTGGATTTCCAATGTCATATGTCGCGGTGTTTTTGTTATGTTTTCAGTGAGTTCAGTTTTGTTGATAATGGTGGAATTATATACCATCATTGCTTAAACTTTCTTTTCATAAAACTGTCACAAATGTATAATTGATATTTCAGGGCTTATGGCTACAAAGAGCTTGGTATAGATGGTATGTTTTTAAATTTAGACTTTGAAGGTCAAATGATATGGGAACCAGGTGTTGTCATGCAAACGATATGTGAGGTGGATATAGCTAAATACCCATTTGACCACCAAGATTGTGGGATAAGAGTCATGTCATGGATGCACACGAACCGATTTATGAACGTTGTTGTAGAAAAAGATACAGTAGATGTGCAAAATTATTACCCAAATGGAGAATGGGATTTAGAATCAACATCCGTGACTGCCTATTCTCCAGACGATGGTTCATACAATCATGGTGAAATACTACCCGGAGCGGAAGCGGTGTTGCGCCTGCGCAGGCGACCCGTTTATTATATCATATCTACAATTTTGCCGATATCAATGTTGTCTTTGTTAAACGTTTTAGTATTCCTGTTACCCACAAACACTGGTGAAAAAATGACATTGGCCGTGACGGTGTTACTATCATTTACTGTATTTATGAGTGTTGTGAACGAAGTTATGCCGAAAACATCAAACAGCGTGTCAATTCTAGGTAGGTATACTATGTCAGTGTCGCATTGCATTCTGCACAGATTTGTCTGAAATGTGGTAGAGCAACCGAATAGATAGTGATTGTGTATAGGTGTGCCTTTCGCTATTATCAATATTTTTTCACTTTGTCTTCTATTAGTTGTAAATCAGAAATGCTTTGTCTAAAACTGTTGTAATGGGATCAAGCAGACCGTTAGGTAAAACATACTTAGACTTAAATAGTATGCCTAATGAGTACAGACCCTGGATCGTATAAGTTTACAATATGCACGAAACGCAAACGAACGAAAAACGCAAACGAAACGAACGAACGCTTCACACGAACGACACGAAAAACGCACGATATACGAAACGAACGCACGATACACGAAACGAATGCACGAAACAAACGCGCAATACACGAAACGAACGCACGATACACGAAACGAACGCACGATACACGAATAGTATCGTGTTATTATTTGAATGATTTTTGTGCAAATTGATGGATTAACTTATGTAATCTTATATTTTATAAGCAAGTTATATATATAAATGATAAATTAGTCGGGAAAGTAATGGGATAATACAATTTATATTAAATAGTTTATATTACCAATAATTATGTGTTTAATAATTATATTTATGATTAAATTTTACATTTTGTAAATCTCATGTATTTTACTTCCAAATATGACTTTCTATTTATATAATTGTACAGAATTTATATTTATTCAATTATATAATTATACAGAATTTATATTTATAATTATTCGGATTCTGAATTGACAATTCCAACCAGACATAGGTGTATCAGTTAAGCTGTCCGAGAGGTGTGTGGCTTCAAAAGGTCATATAATTGTTAATCAGAATGAAATTACAAATGTAAGAGTTGACATTTCACACCTGCAGTGCATGTCTTTCCCAGGTGAAACTGCCAGAGGCGTTTGTTTACATACATATAGATGATTTCTTGTTTATTTGTCCTAGAGTAAATTATAGAAAAAATGCATTTATTAAATATGTTTTCCCTTATTGTACAAAATTACTGGTAAATGTAAATAATGGAAATACATGTCTCTATATGTAAAAATTTGCTTACACTTAAATTTAAATTTTTAGTAATAGTAAGATTGAAATTGTACAATTATTTTAAAATGGAAATCGGAGTTGACAAGTTCTTTATCGTGTATCGTTCGCTCGTATTTCGTTTCGTGTGTTCGTCTAATTAAACTGGCGAACGATACACGAAACGAACGAACAAATTACACGCACGCAACGCAAACGAATCGAAAACGAAAAACGAACGATAGATACACGCAAACGGAACGAACGAAAAACGCAAACGATACGAAATATCTGTTAAGTTAAACGATCTAGGGTCTGTAGTATGACAACAATAATCGATATTTAGCTTGATTCGTAGAAAAATAACATGCCTTACATTATGTGCTTAAATTGGTAATATCTAATAGACCATTGGTAAATACTGTACACTGATTCCTTAAATAAGAGCCTATGGCTAGATGTCGTAGACAGAATTGAAGAATCATACAATTACCAAACTCAAAGTACGCATGCAACGAAAAATATAAGTATTACACCGTTAAAAAGAGTTCTACAATCGATTAAAACTAAATCGTTAAAACGGGAAAAATCGACACCCCTAACACACAGTTATGCATGACCATTCACATTCATGGGATGGTACAAACTCTGTAATAAAAACGTAGACATCACCTATATCAATTGTTTTGCTTAATCATATGACTAAAACAAGACTTGTGGATAATACATAATCAACTCCTAACATTTATTTTTCTTTTTCTAGCTGTATACCTGACATTACTATTGTCAATGAGTGGTCTGTCTGTCGCATCAACTGTATTAGTATTATTCTATCACCATCGTAATAAAAACACTGGGGTAAAATATCCGGATCGGACACCAGACGTACATGCAACACGACTGTATCGTGTCAAGAGACCTGAAAAAGAAAATAACAATCGTCACAATGGATTAAGTAGGAATGGAGTGCAGCCATCAACAGAAAGGCTTCTAGCAGATTACATGGAAATGGCGGATTCGTCAGATAATGTGAGTTATGATGAACAAGAATCGTGCTGGAAAGCAATGAGAAAGAAATGTCGTACTCGGTCAGCCAATTGTCAGTGTAACACTCGAAGTAGAACCTTTGCTGATAATTTAGACAGGACTATGTTTCTTGTTGTGACGATATTGACGATTCTTTCAACTATCGTGGCCATGGTGTTAATGGTGTATTGGTAGCTCAACTAACTTGCACTATATATGAAAAAATATAAAGTTGAAAACCAAATACTATGTATGTTCATTTAGTATTTTGGAACTTGTCGTTTGAATGTATATGAGTGATAAACAGCTCTAATTTCTTCTAAATTTGAGGAGTCAGATGTGTTATAAAACAATGAGGGAATTTGTTGAAAGATTGATTATAAGACACTTTAAGTCCAGAAGTGTTGTCTTAAATCATGAACATATGAAAATCAGAATAGTCGCAGATCATAGAAAACCTTCATGAAGCATCATTATTTATTATTAATTTATTTTTGTATACCTTTACATTGTCATCTGAAGATTTACATACAATATATAAATAAATATTGGTGGATGTCATTCATTCTGTCGATATAAGCTAGAGGATGATGTTGATTGATGTAGATTAGGAGCAGGGATCTCATATTACCGACGATTTTATGAATCACTATTGAGTGCTAACTTAGAACATTATGTTCATTGAAGCAGATCAGGGATCTGATATTACTGACGATTTTGTGAATCCTTTCTGACTCCTATAGTAGAAGGTGATGTTAATTGAAATACATGTATATCAATTATATGACATCTCTGGTGTATTTAGGAATCCGCATGAGTGCTGGCTCAGATTTTTATGTTCATTGAAGCAGATAAAGGGTCTGATATTACTGGCGATTTCATGAATGCTTCTGAGTGCTAACTTATAATATTATGTCCATTGGAGCACATGAAGGGTCTGATATCATTGGCGATGCTATGAATGCTTATGAGTGCTAACCTATAGCATTATGTTCATTGAAGCAGATGAAGGCTGATAGTACTGACGCTTCGATCGCAGACCACGTTCGACAATCTTTTTATCAACCATTTTAAAGTTCTCTGTGAAATCGTTAGTATCAGTTGTTGTTGATTTACGAAAAAGGATATGTTCGTTTTTACATATTATGTAATGGAGTTACAACAAGATGCTCATTTGCATATTATTTTGTGGATTTTTCATGATTTCCTGTGTTAAATATGTACACTGTATGTTGCATTAAAATATGTGGTTTCGTTGTACTGACGATATCAACCATGATAATTGGTTCTCAACGAATAATGAATTGACATTAATTGATTTTGTTGTTTTGTATTTTCGTTTGATAGATATTGTTTTTGTATCTCACTTGTACAAAGAGTATACTCGTTTACCTAGTAATCGTCTACTAGCTTTCAATAATGCAGTAGGCGTAGATTTCATTGACACGTTGATGGACAGTAATTGCCATGATTATTACATTATCCCCAAATGTTTCCAATATTTCTTTTGATAACTTTCTCTGACTATATAATAACATAGACGTTTAATATATATGAAGATATTATAACTAACATTGTTGGTTGGTTTGACCTCATCGTGCAGCTGTTGTACTCGGCGTGACATTGTGATATTAGACTGCAAGTCGGATGTTAGAGTATTGTCGTCAAGTTTCCGACTCATGAGAATACACTTCAATGGTCAATGTAAAATGCATATAAATTGCACACACAATTATATAAAACAAACAAACAAACAAACAAACAAATATACTATTGCGCAGTTCTGACTTTGATTAGTTATTCCTAAGGCGGGAAACAGGGTTCTCTTTCATATAGGGCTAAACGAATATAAGATATATTTTACCCACAATCTATTCAACATTTTAATGTAATAATAACTTGTGCATTTTTGTCTATTTGCTATAAAATTATCCCCTGAGGTTTTACAAGGTTCAAATATCTACAAATTAAAAAAATAAGTATATTCAAATTTGTTTTCTTTTCCATTACTCTGGTTAAGCCGGATACAATTTTGCCTGAAACAAACGTATAATTGTAGAATCAAATCGGAAATTTGCAAAGGGTATGTTGGGATTCATTGACTTACAATGTACATTTATATTCATTTTGAACAGCAAATCCTATATTCGACCTGGCAGTAGCACCTTTTTATGAATTTCACCATTTGCAAGCTAAGTCGTTTTAATGCTAAGCATGCCATTTTGCATCAACGAGACTTGATTTCAAATATGTAGTTTTTTATTGACGGACGGTCGAGTTTCGTCGTAAGGATTACCCAGACTAATCTCGCCATCATATAACCGGATATTCACTGTAAAATTGTTTATTATCTACACATACATTATGTACTTGCTAAATCTTAATATATACATATGCGCATATCATACAATTAAGCACACTTGTTTATTTGTTTATCTATACAATATTATGTCACTGAGTAACTGTTGTTTTCTTTGTCTTCTTTTATTTTCTCCAATTTAACGTCTAGAGCTGTTCTGGAGGTTTGACAATTATAATATGTTATTACATTATTATTTCTCTGCTAAATAAATGGAATAAATGATGGACAGCAAAGTTTAGATAAATGACATTATACACTTTTTTTTTCTTTTTTCATGTGTAATAACTTTTATATGTAATAAACACTAATTTGTATATTTATTGAATAATTGTGAACACAAGAACAATGTATAAGATTAATGTCCATTAATTGGTGTTTTTGATCTAGACATGCTGTTATTGTTCTCTTTATCTGAAATTCGTTTATTAAATTAACCATATAACTCTTTATTAATAAATCTTAATGATCTTACAGGACCAACAAAAATGTCTTTCTGGTATTTAGAACGATCCTCCCTCCCACATATTGAGTGACATTTTCTATTAGACAAAACAATGTTGTAATACCACATCCTACCCATGGTGCACTGTGATTTTGTTTAGATTACTAGTATCCCAATATAAAAACTTCCCGGTAATAGGAAAGGGGAGACTTAATTGTACAGCTGAAAATGTATTATCATCTTTAAGTTTGTTCAGATTTGTGTCACAATCGTTGAACATTAAAACAGAACACGGCATATGAAGTTGGAAATACAGGTCTTGGCTTGGGCTAAACGGTTATTTAGTCGTATCCTTTTAGAAAACAGACTATATTGCCTCCATCCTTTAAATACCATAGACGAGTAAGTAACCAATATATTGGATTGTCTTAACCACTGTTTGTAGCCCTATATTTCTGCAGACTTAAAAGAAGAGTTTGAAGATACCAAAAGGGGCAATCAAAATCAGTCTATCGAAGAAGAACAGAGAAAACACAATGACCAAAAGAAAATGTACAAAGGGACAAACAACGATCAACAAAACATACATATAAAACTAAAGATCTAGTAAGACCAACCCCACTAAAAACTCAGGTGCTCCGGAAGGGTAAGCAGTTCCTGCTCTACTAGTGACACCCGTCGTGTTAATCTAGTTAAAAACCCGGTGATAAGTCATGAACGAGGAAAGGACCGGGTAGTGTTTACGACAAGTGGAACATATCCGTGGCACCAATTTTATTTTCATTGATCAAAATGCAACGCAATTGCCATGACACATTAACTTATCAGACAATAATAATAATACCTTCTTTATAGAATCCAATATTGAAACACATAAACGGCAATCAATGATAATTATGAATATAATCTGCATTTCTCTGGGGGTCAATTGTTGTTCATATTCACCAACAATGTGACTTGTCTTCCTCTCTCTAAGAGTAATAATTGTAAAACATCGCCCATGACATGTCCTGATTTTCGTGATAACAAGGAATACGGAACTTCGGAGTTAAAAAGTCTTTTGTAAAGGAGGTAAAAAAGGACTAATTTATTTCCCGCCGTTGGACGTTTTTTCATATGGCTGCCGTGGGCGTTGCCAACGACGCAGCATTTGAGTATTTCAGCTGTCAATCGATGCATTGATGCAGGAAAATATTTAAAAAATAATAATACCCACAGCTATTTATGTATTTTTTCTAATATGACAAACAATAATTGGTTTGTCTGTATATTATATGTTACTGTAAATCTAACATTGATACAGGGGAAATACCTTCGTAAAAAAAGAAGTATGTTTCTTTTAATGCGACAACTAAAATCATAAAATGTCAATCATTTTCATTAAATATAGTCTGCTCAATTTTTTTTCATAAAGCAGGTAATTTTACACCTGAAATGTTCAGTGTCATCTACGGTATCAGGACATCTCGGGACCTGGACATCTCGGTACTGAACATATGCGACATTTCGGTACTCGGTACTGGACATTTCGGTACTGAATAATAATAATTTGATTGAATTAAACATTTTATTTTTTATTTTTTTACATTTAAACGTTGTTTATGCGGCAAATTTTGATGGTGCATAAATGACATAAGACGAAAACAAAATATAATCAAATGTTTTATATGATAATACTTTTAATAGAAATTATTGAAGAATCGTTAGGGTGACAAACTTTCATACATCGGGGATATCAGATAATCTGAAGCAAATGTCAAAATAATGAAAATAAAAATCAATGCAAAAACAACGATCTCCGGGACTGGAACTATCAAAGACACATATATTCATCCACTTTTGGGTCATGTATTAAAGAACTACTAGTACCAAAATATTGACAATTAATAAGTACCAAACAAATGTGGTCAGTACCGAATTGTCTCATCCAAGTCCCGAACTGTCCAGTACCGAGTACCGAGATGTCCAAGTCAGTACCGAAATGTCCAGGTATCGAGATGTCTAGGATTCCTAAATTTGAACATTGTCATTACATCCGATGGGGCGATACTGCACAATATAGCAAAGTTTCTGCAGTTTCAGCTTCTGATGAATAATCCTAACCTAGCCAGGCAATGATCAGTGATAACATAGAATATGAAATTAACACGCAACCACTACCCAGTAAAGTATATAAGGGAAACACATTTTCTCTGCTGATAATGACAGCTATACAAAGGGCGGCAGCCATTTAAAAAGAGTGTCCAGAAATGAGACCCGGCCCCGGCGCCACAAAACTAAAATATTCTGAGAATGAAAATGTTTACTCAGTTGAGAATAAATCTTCTTTTCCACGCCACAAAACGTTTTTCTCAGATTTGAGAACATTCTCAGTTGAGTAAAAAAAAATTCAACTACGTAAGTGGCATTCTTCTTCTTGTCCGGTATATCCCTCTTTTATGTTGAGGAGAACCACTATCGTATTGATTAAAAATATTTCAATACTATAAAATACAATAAAAGTCTATATATACAAAAAAGGGGAGTTTCTTCAGTGCACATCGTGGAACTCTCCTGTGTGGAAGATAAAGAAGAACTAGTAAACATCGGGAAAAGTACGGGCGTTTTGATGTAAGTTGTCAAATTATCGTCTGTTTAACACATTGCATTATAAATATGGACACTAAAGGGAAAAGTGGGTCCATCTGGACCATGGACGAAGAAATGCTGCTTATTGAGCAATTAAAATTAAAAGATGAGGAACTGTGTGGAAAACTGATGGCAGATACCACTGGCATGAGCAATAAACTCTATCGTGGGTCGCCTAAACCGATATTTCTCAATAAATCATTATCTGTCATGGTTTCTAAGGAATTACTTCTATCTATGTATACCCTACGCCTTGGAATTATTGCATTTCTTTCTTTTCTACGTTTCCTTATTATTCTTGACATCATCTTTGATGTTGAGTAAATTACTTAAGCATGGTTTAAGCCATTCTCAAATATTTAAGAATATTCACAAGCTGAGTACAAACATTTTGCTCAAGTAGTTTTGTGGTGGTCAAATTTTCTCAGAATACAAAATTTAAGAATATTCTCAAGCTGAGTACAAAATTTGTACTCAACTAGTTTTGTGGCGCCGGGGCCCGGATGTACACCTTCTGTACTCTTAACGGGAAAGAGCTAGACACGGGACATAACTCTTCCACTAACTCCGAACTGTCGTATTATGTTAATGGTTAAGATTAAATTGTGTATTTTGTAATATATGCATGGGAGAAGACTTTCTAAGTTTCTAAGTTCTTTTTGCAGTTTTGAACAATAAAATATGCTTACAGTAATGGTGAATATCACAGTTCACTATTAGCAATGTACAAAGACATAAATATCTGACCATTGGTGAAGACTTCACACGGCTTACTATATTTTACATTCTCTGAGTTTAAGCCGCATGCGAGTCAAGAGGAAACGAGGATGGCAGTGATGCTGCTTTCCGAGTCTAGAGGATTAAGTTGCGATACCAGGTATTGTGGGTTTACAATTTTAGCTATAACAAAGCCCGTAATATCATTACAATGTCACCCGTTACCAACGCAATTACCTTTTGTCTATTTCAGTGTCGCATTTTTTAATGGTGATACAAAGAAAATCACAATGACGGGACAACTCCAAAATCCAATTATATAATAATATTGTGTTAAGAATGACTATGCCAATATAGTGGTCAGGGTTGAAGACATAGTGCACGACCCTGACCACTATATGGCATAGTCATTGCTAACACAACATTATTATTATTATTATGCTGACTGTTATATGTAGACAAAATATATTGAGAACTATTACAACAAATGAGGTCCTGATATTGGTGACTAATATATTGGAACAGATAGTCTTGAAAGTGTGAGAATATTCTTTGTTGCATTTAACGCTTTAAAAATATAAAGATTTTTGAGGTTTGAAATTTAATTAACAACAATAACAAGTATTAAACAAGTACTATCTTTAAAAAAAAAGATGCATGACGTAGAACAGATATTATATTCTCCCGTTTTTGTGTATTTACTATGACAGACAACCCATGACAGACAGGGTCATGCGACCGTGTCTGTCATGGATGAATTGACCAATCAGATTGTTTCATTGACGCAATACAAGAAAGTAATGTACTTTATAATGTATATCGATAGTGTCAGATTGATAGCCATATTTACAACAATACACAAAAATAATTAAAATGTCTACCTTGCAAACATCTTTTAGTTAAATTTTATCAAAATTGAAGCGTACACCAAGCCTAAATGACGTGTGATCTTTACGTTTTAAACTGGAAGTCTTCAGATGACGTCATGTTTTTGATGTACCAAAGACGTCAACAACATTTCGCGGAATTTCAATTTGTGTGATTTTTAGACCAGGAATATGTTCAGTATTGCATTGAAGAATTATAAGGATTAAACGGTTCTTTTCAGTAGTTCATGCATGTGTACACGGGGTCGATGCACTCACAAACTGTACCGGCATAAACATCCTTCTATCTCCTAGCACGTGGTGATCTAGTTTCGGGGCCGAAATGTAAACTTTGTTAGAAACGGAAGAAATAGGTTCTTACACTCGTCTTTATTGAAGGTCTGGGATTTCTTCCACTCGTGTGAGAAATTCTACGTCTTTTCACTCGTTCCGCTACGCTCCACTCGTGAAAAGACGGAATTTCTCACACTCGTGGAAGAAATTCCAGATCTTCAATATAGACTCGCGTAAGAACCTATTATTCTTCTATGAACAGTATTTCACTGAAATAACCTTTTTAAACTTATTGGTTTTATAGGATTTGACAAGACATGTAAAACCTTTCATCGTACTTAATGTGCAAGAATCGTTAATATTTAATAACAACGTCCATTTTGGTTCTATGACGGGACTACCAGACAATATTTTTAAAGGGGATCGATTATTAATGGATTATTTTAGCAAAGCTTATATCCAATTGGCCCAGTAGTTTCAGAAGAAAACCAATAAGATTCCATCCCCCTTTTCTATTTTTAGCAACAGTGGTCATGCATGTTGGTTGGATGTCTAAATTGCCAGACACAATTTTAAAAGGGTGTCATTTAAGGACTATTTAAGCAAAGTTTAGTTCCAATTGGCCCAGTAGTATCAGAGATGAAGAGTTTTAAAATTTCATCCCCTTTTTTATTTTTAGTAACAGCGACCATGTTGTTTGAAGGCCTGACACAATTTTGGAAGGGGATCACCCGCAGACCATTTCACCAAAGTTTGGTCTTAAGTGGCCAAGTGGTTTCAGAGAGAGGAGAATATTTTTAGTTATAGTGGACAGACGGACGAAGGACGCAAAGTGATGACAAAATCTCAAAGAATTTATGGCTTCAACAAAAAATTCTTAATATATAATAGATGGTTTTAATTTAATTTTAATATTGATATCTCCAGTCGCTCACCTAAAGATTACATAATACATTGAAAATAAAACTTTACGACATATAATACTTTGGTTATTTAAGAGAATATCCCTAAAATTTAAAGTTTAATACAGATATACCATTAAAAGTAATCATATTATCAGTTTTTATCGAACTCCCTTTGTCTGTGTGGGGTGTAGGACGACGGACGCAACCAATCAGCAAACTACTAATTTACTTGCTTATTACAAGTGCTTTAAATCCGACTTGCTTATTATTAAGTGTTTTAAATCCGACTTGCTTATTACAAGTCAGTTATTTTCCTATTCATTTGTATCTGGGTCACGGTTCCCTTATTATAGGGAAAATTATTGTGTAAATTATGTGAATTGATTTGATTTGATTTTTGGTGTTTAACGCCACTTTCAATAATATTTCGGATATATCATGGCGACCAGTTTTAGTGGTGGAGGAAGCCGGAGAGAACCACCGACCATGGGTAAGCAATTGGTAAACTTTATCACTTGCGGTTGCGAGTCGAGTGCACCTTTTTTGGTAATTTACAAAGCCGGGCGCGAACCCACGCCGTGCTGGTGATAGGCTTGTATGAGTTGTTATATCCAGCGACCTAACTCATTGAGCCACCCGATCCCCTATGTGAATTTGGAAAAGATGGGAAAAACAATACATTTATTAGTTTGAAGGTCCAGTAATAGAATAACAATCATACTGTACCAAGGTTAATGCCAACAGTAACAAATCTTGTGATGAGGAAGAATGACCTCAAAACTTACATAAATACCCTTGGTGTAACACACTGTCATATAGCCATGGGTATTTTTGTTAATTTTTCATTGAACTGAACACCCTGGTATCTGGTACCATGACCTCTTAAGCACAACTGTCCGAATCAGAAGTGCTTTAAATCCGACTTGCTTATTATAAAGTGCTTTAAATCCGACTTGCTTATTACAAGTCAGTTATTTTCCTACTCATTTGTATCTGGGCCACGGTTCCCTTATTATAGGGAAAATTATTGTGTAAATTATGTGAATTGATTTGATTTGATTTTTGATGTTTAACGCCACTTTCAATAATATTTCAGCTATATCATGGCGACCAGTTTTAGTGGTGGAGGAAGCAAGAGAGAACCACCGAACATCGGCAAGCAAATGGCAAACTTTATCACTTGCGGCTGCGAGTCGAGTGCACCTTTTTTGTAATTTACAAAGCCGGGTGCGTATTGGTGATAGGCTTGTATGAGTTGTTAGATCCAGCGACCTAACTCATTAAACCACCCGGTCCCCTATGTGAATTGGGAAAAGATGGGAAGAACAATACATTTATTAGTTTGAAGGTCCAGTAATAGAATAGCAATCATACTGTACCAAGGTTAATTCCAACAGTAACAAATCTTGTGATGAGGAAGAATGACCACAAAACAGTTCACAAAACTTACGTAAATACCCTTGGTGTAACACACTGTCACATAGCCATGGGTATTTTTGTTCATTTTTCATTGAACTGAACACCCTGGCATCTGGTACCATGACCTCTGAAGCACAACTGTCCGAATCAGAGTGACAGTCAGATTGCGAATATCAACATGACCACTATTTGCACTATTTACATGTTGTTGGATGTCATTTGAAGCTGTGCTATGTAATAAAGAATTTGAATTTGTTGTTTTTGGAGTGACACTGGCTGTGGTAACAAGGTGTTCAGCTTCTGGGCATGGTGTATCAGTACTGAAAACCTGTAGGGTTGACTTCACCTAATCCCACTTTTTTTTTTAAATTCATTAAAAAATCTAAAATTTCAAGTGGGAATAGCTGTAATTATTGCATAAACCAGGGGCGGATCCAGAATTTCAAGTTAGGAAGGCGCACTTAAAATAATCGCGCCGAGCGAAATTTTTTGGGGTATTTCGTGTGAAAAATCACGATTTTACGCAAAAAAAATCATATTTTTTATCCAATTTTAGGGGGGTGAGTGGGTGGGGCGCGCAGTCGGCGCGCCCCCCCCCCATGGATCCTCCCCTGTGAACAATGTGCAAACATTGGGGCTTAGGGTGTATAAACAAAAACTCATTAACTTCAGGTAAATCTTGATTAGAGAATGGATAACTAATATATAATAATTTATCATTTTTATTCTAATAGAAAAAAAACATAAAGATACAAACATGAATAAGTGATATCTCTATCAATACATTTATATTTCAACATCCATACAACTTATTATTTATTTTTTAAACTACATTTTTTTGTACATGAAATAATAAACAAGCATGTCTTAGCTTACGTTTGTTACTATCCATTTTGTAATGACATTCTTATGATTCATGTATTATTTCAAAGGTACAAATATGTTTTAAAAGATATTTTACTATTTATGTCATACTTGATTTCACTCCATATGAAAAAAAATGTTTCATTCCAATTTCTAATTTTTATTAATAACACTTGTAACTTCACTTAAATAATATTTCCCCCTTTTCTGCAATATTTGACAGCTAAATCACATGTAATAATTAATTATATACTAATTGCAACAACACAAAAAAGAATAGCATATAAATTGCAACAACATCTATCAATGGAATACCTGGAATAGATATATTTTTAATGGGATTAGATAGAAGACATCACCGGTACTGCTGCAGTAGTGGGTCAGACTCGCGTAAATCAAAGCACAAACAGCTTCATTCAACCTCATTTTTCTCCTGGGGGAAGTACAAACTTTTTAATACAAAGCATTCAAATTACATGTACTTGCTTCCATCATTACTTGTCAGTTTCCTAACAAATAATTTAGAATTATGCAACATCGTGACATTATTTATTTTTCACTTTAAAACAATAATTCACGTACATGTATTCCGCTTCATCAACTGCTTTCCGTTTTTAATTCCCAAATGAATTGACAAAGTATTAAGCAACGTAAATCGTATGACATATTCACTATTTTTTTTATTAAAATTTTATATTAAATTCATTTAAATAAAGATTTATTGCTTTCGTTTTTCATGGTTTTATCGCAGTCCGGTAAACAAATCAAGCGACCCAATTATACGGTACTGGTTCCCGATATCTTCAATGTGTACGTGTAGCTAGTATTTCGCCTGGTTAATCAAAACAAATAGTAACCAGAGCATTGTTCGACTTTTAATTTCATTTGGAAAAGCTTTTATTAACCATTTTTATGAATAATGTTGCCACCAAGATATTGGGAATTTTCCCCCATGAAATTGGGGAAAAATATTTTCTCATATTGGGACTGGGGCCGACATTCGGCCCAAAAAACGCAGTCGGAAAATCACTGCAAACTTGTACTTTAGATCCGTTTTCCGAACTCTTACCAAATTTGTATTATTCTCCAATCAAAATGTTAGAAAATATTTCCATCTTTAAATTGTCAGGCAAAAGCGTCCATAGTTGCAAAAGTAGGTCAAAAGCGGTCGTAAACGACTACGTCGAAAAACAGTAACATGAATAATAATATGGACAACTATGATAGACTGGCAGATTGGATCCGCCTCCTTACACGTGATCTAGCTATATATAGCTTGACAGACAGCTGAAAACCCAACCTTCCCCGCGTGAAACTGGCATAGTAGATGTACTATTTTCGCATAGTATATCAACGGTAAATAATTCTTATACAATTAATGTATAATGTTTTCGTGTTTTTTGATTGGACAAGAGCACAGTCACCTCTTTGATTTTGAATTGTTCAATATTCAATGAACTTTTAGGTACCAGAACTACCTTTTTGTGAAATCCGTGTTTACAAAACAAAATGGCTGACATATACACTGACCGGAAACTTCTACAGCGTACGATAGACAGTCAGTCTGAAATTAATTTAATAATTAAAATAAAGTTATATTTTATTTTGACTATATCTTTCATAAAACTATTACAAACTATTACACGCAATAAAACAAATTCCTGAAGATTCCCCCTCCCCAATTAATCGTCTGCTACTGTCGTCTGTTGCTGTTCACATTACAGTTATATATCATCATGGCATCGAACAGGAGTATTGTTGATTCAGGCTAACTTGGCCGGGCGTGGCTATCGGTCGTAGTTCAATTGGAACCTTCATTTTTAATTAGGTTGGACAGGTAAAATAGTTTACATCTGAATTCACTGATCCATTTAATTAGAGTCAATTGACAATTATTATACCTTTTATATTCTATACTATGCAAACAACAATACTATGAATAGCCTATTGTTGTTATTTGTACGAGAACCTGCATGGTGTTACACGGTCATAGTTTGAAGTTCAAACAGGCCTGCCAGGTTATTTTGTAACATCAATATTTAATTGTTACTGATCTTTAATTTAATCTTCATACCCGTTCCACACATGTTGATTATTTTCCACTTTCCTAATCCAAGAAATGATCCGATTTGACACTAAATTTATTAATCAAAACATGACCATTTCCCAGAAAGGTGCGGATAAGATGCGTAGAAAAAAATCATGTCGATAGTGGCTTCAAATAATGACTAAAATATGTTCCTGACCTTTGAATAGTATCCTTGTTACCGCCAAAATCTTATTTTTATTTATATTTCCCATGCACACACACATTTTGACTGAACGACATTTTCTGTCAGTTGTGTATTTCTCCACAATACACAACTCTGGAATGTAATGATCACGTGGTAATGGTGAGGGTCTCGATGAAAAATGACAAAAGTAGGGAAACAAATCACATTGAAGAATTATAAGGATTAAACGCTTCTTTTCAGGAGTTCATGCATGTGTACACGGTGCCGATGCACTCACAAACTTTACATAGCCGTCCTTCGGACGTTTATTCAGTGTGTGAGTGCATCGGTACAGTGTACACATGCATGAACTCCTGAAAAGAAGCTTTTAATCCTATAATAATTCTTTGTGATATATGCCAAAATATCGTATGAACTTATATTACAGAAGAAATTTACAGAAAGCATAATAATAGATAATAGTAGAAACAGGGGCAATATAGATATCCTTACTTTATATATACACGAATGTTCACTTTTATCACTTGGTACAGGCATTTTGCTGATAGCCGTATATTATTTCAGTTTCCTACCTTAAAATGACATTGGATATTTACGGTCGAACTATATTAGTATTGCGGTCACAACTGCGTTTTATTGTGGAGTCCTTGTTACCCAACATTGTAGTATTATGGGTTGTGCTTTATTGTTTTGTTTGTTCTCGTTCGGTCTTGTGCCCAATGGCGCTTGTGTTTTTGGATTATCTACTCTGGATTTCCCCCTCGCTTTTCTCAAACGTTATTTATAATACTAATTTAGCCTCGGCGGTTTTAAAAATAAAAAAAATTGAGGGATTAGTTTCTATGCTTGAGGTATGTGCAATTCACAAGGAAATTAACAAATGTTTTTTATTTTAATTTCCTTGTAAACTGCACATATAACACCTACAGGACGTACCCATAGGTTGATGCGTAAATGATTGTCAGTTGTTTTCTGAAATTAGTTAGCTTAGGGTAGAAAAAAATACAATGTGTTGTTGAACTATTAGTCCCCGTGAGTATCATCCGCCCAATAGTCAGTGCTTCGGCGCTGAAATGGTAATTTAGATATATTTACAGTTACTTAAAATGTAATTATTAGCTTAGGTCAATCTTCCGCAGTAATAGGTGACCACCTGTTAAGGTCGTTTTGTTTTCCTGGTCCCAAAGACTTCTAAATTATCTGGTTTTCCATTATTTTGACTATGAGCGTAGCTGATGAACGTCATTCCAGAAACGTACAGTGCGCTCCTAATTATATATATACGTCTTATTAACTTTTGTAAAAAGATATAATCACCAGGAATATACAGTTGAACTACTGGTCACTCGACGTTAAAAATGAATCAGCCAATCGACTAATACCACCTAATGACAATGTCATCTATTTTCTGGCAAATTTAATGGCCTTGTTGTTTTTTCCTCAACATAAAACAGGTTAGTATATATACGACATTGATCATGGTTTATAGTCATTATTTGTTGTTGTTTTTCGGACAATGAATATTTTATTATCTCTAAATTTCGCTGACTGACCTTCATACAATATGATGACCAGAACAAATTATATTATAAATCACATTTTTAATATGATATGTCACTAAGCCATAACTGGTAACTATGACGTAAAAGAAAACATAATGTATTCATTCACCTTGTATTTTAATTGGATCTTTATAATGTCCTCTATCAAAGATTTATAATTTGCAGACGTAATTAGAAAACATAATAGTAGAAGGATCATTATGATATTATGTATTGTATCTCAGCGGTTTTTGCAGACGTAACTGGCTATAGCAAATCGCAGCCCTAATGAGTAAGAACAAAGATTGGTTGGCTCAGAATCAGAATAATGTGCAACGAGTGGAGCGACAAGGCTACATGTGGATCGTTGTCTCAGTTTCACTATAAAGATTGAATTAGGGGTGTTGGGCTAGTACAAAGCGGACATCATCATTTTATTGAATTTAACCCGTTCTCGCCTGAGTTAGCTGACAAAATATGCTTATTTTGCTTTAAATAACAATAACTATGCTGCAACAAATTGAAATATCAAATTTCTGACTTGACATTTCCAAGCGCTAGGACATTTTTGTAGATAAAGAAAACATACTAAAATATCGAGTCGATATATAAAATAAACAAACAAAATTGATTGCCCAGTATAAGTAAACATTTAGCTTATGTCATAGTGACAGCCGGAACCTTTGAACAGTAATGAAAGACTGAGGTTTGACGCCGTAAAATCTGATTGAATCCAACATTCCTTTGGAAATGCCTGTATCAAGTTAGGGTCATTACGGTTTTTCCAGTATACCGGTTGTTGACTGATTTTGTCTGTTTATATACTTATGGGTTTTGACTTTCCCTGTGGAAGATTGTTCGGAGTTCGGTAATTTTGTTATTACCCTTATTTATGAAGTAGTGAACAAGAAATTAGAACAAAGTAATAAAACAAAGGAATTAAGTGTGAACACACTTTCCTGTCAATCTATGAAAATCGATGTTCACGAAAATACATTATTTCTTCGTACATTCAGTGTAAATCCATCCCTATTATGTAAAATATAGGAAGTACGACTTCCTTTTGCAGCCATTTTTGTTCTACACTGTGATTGATATTGGTATTCAGAGAGACATTTATTCCGCTGCAGGCAATTTATTTTATTCATCCGGAGACTAATTATATCCTGAAAAGAAACTAAACATATACGAATTATTATTATTTCTTCTGTTGATACAAATATGTTTTAGTGCGCAAAACTTTTCATTGATTAATTAGCGGGTTCTCAGACAAAAGACGAATCATGAAGGAAATAAGAAAGCTACTTTGTCTAATATGTGTAATAAGAACAGAATAATTCGCCATTGAAAGATTACATGAACAAATAAATGAGTCGAATTTGTAAGGGCATTAAACTAATATTCAGAAGTTCTGTCATCACTATATATATATACAACACCAATGTATATGACATCGCTTTAGCTTTTCAGTACAAGAAATACTGCGAAGGATAACAACTTGAACCTTGACTTGTATTTTTTCAAAAGAGCACTGCCTCCATGATATTTGACTTTATATTTTCAAATAACAATGGAAACAACGAAAAGATTTAAAATTAAAATTTACCACTATACGTGTTCTCTTGAAAAAATGATTTTTTCTTTGTCACATATCGAGAATGAGTTTGTGGTGAATATATATTTCTTTCACACAAGAGATATTATTAATTTCATAATAGTTTTGAATTTTTAAACTTTTATTAACGGAAAAGATTACAACAGTGATGGGAACTGTAATCCAGTTTGTGAACAGGAAATAAGTGACAAGTTCAAACCTGGTTATGAAATTTCAACCCTCCATCTCTTAATACTTGCATCTAAAAGGTAAATAGAGATAAAAAAAAAAAAAACTTTCACCGATTCGCTTTAACTGAAAAAAAACCCAACTTTGAACAACTACAATACCAGGATCATTGAATGCTCATATTGAACTGATTGCTAATTAAACAGGCAGGTAGAATGTGTCATCTAGAGGATATTACTGTTTAATTACACAAATAGTAACTGAAGTCGCTTCCAAATTTAATATCAAATAATCATAAACATCTTAAGAAATAAAAACAATTCTTGGGAGACCAGAATAAATAGGTCATTACCTTATTCCAATTGAATATTTAATAAAAATAGTAAAATCATATGCAATGAAATATAAATGTACTAATTTAATTGGTAGTTTGACATGCTATTTCTACCAGCAGTATATCGTAATGTTTATCAAAGAAAATCTGCCTTAAAGCGTCAACTTTAGTTGCCAAATCATAACTTTAAATTCAATGCGTTTATACGTTTATAGTGTCCCATTTCAAAAGTTTAACTTTGTTATGATCGCCACCGTAGAAAAATGAGTGGGAAATGCCATTTTTAATCAGATCTTTTGGTGTAGAGCTGTATATATATGCAAGTTTTTTTTTACAGTGATACTTTTAAATACATTAGATTGATTACGTACTTTTACGTATTTAATGTTGATTAAGAAGTTACCATGTTCAAGAAATGCTATCGATTCCTTACTTTTTCATTATTTATGTAATCAGGTTGAAGCCATTTCAATACAATTTAATTATGTACTAGTGTCTGATATTATTGTTATTAGTACATTAATGAGGAAAGCACCGGGAAGTGCCTGCGACAAGTGGAACGTATACGTGGTCATTTGTCGTAAAGTTTCGTTCTTAACTGGCCCTCACTGCCAATGTCGAGGTGTAGGTCAAGATATGAAACAGACCTAGCTGTATTTTTGTGTCCTTTATTTGCAAGCTCAGTGGGATCATGCGATCAACAAAAATCACAAAACTTGCCATTATTTAGCGAAAAGACATCATCTATATATCGGAATGTGAAATTAATGAATCGGGCTAGCTTCCTTTTGTTTTTCTTGGTTTCTGAGTGTAGCATTCGCCAAACACGTGTCATTCATTTACGCCCATACCAATGCAGGGATGCAAATTAACTATTTTTTCCCAGTAGCCAGCTGGGCTACTGACTTCTAATTTCTAGGGGCCCAGCTAAATTTTTAAGGGCCCAGTTTTATTTTTCAGTCGATGAAAAAGAAAAATCAAAACATTCGGACCTGATATACAGGCTTTTTAAATACTTGTAGCAGTATGAATTTTTATCTTCGTCTGTCTTCCTCTTTTGTGGAGGTTTTATGCCACTGATAAACTCCCACATTTTCTAAACAGGAATTAACTACCTACATGTACTTATCATTTAAACTCTTAAAGGGGAATGGGTACACAAAAAAGGTTTCCAGAGATGTTGAATTAATTTGTGTGATAGATCCAGCAATAATTAAATTTAATCAGGTCTTGTCCTGATCTGACCTAAAAAAAATCATAATTTTGTTAGGAATGCATTTGTTGTGATGTCAAACTTGTCTATAATGACGTTTGATGGCAATTTAGTAAGCAGTTTTTATGTGACTGTCAGTCGGCATACATATATAATGCACAGTATAGGTATCCAGTTGATGTAATGAATACAGTATATGTAAATATCTGCGTTTACTTATTCCTTTTACTGTATGCTGTATATTATTATATGTGTGCAGATATTGTATTTTAATATATTGGTTTTTTATTTGTAAACAAGTAAAATGTAGCAGATAATTTTTATTTCATAGGTTTATAAATTTGAAATATATTCTATAGTATGGTATAAAATTAACTGTATAAAAGTATCCAATACACATCTATTCTTTTGGAAATTTTTAGGATATCAATTCAAATTGAAAATAAACTAAAATGTACATTTGCAATAGACAAGTTATTCAACTTAGTTTGAATTACAAGTATCAATCAATTTTCATGTAAATACATTGCACATTTTTCAATTAAATGCTTTTCTGTATAGTTATCTAAAAAGGTAGCAGATATGGCCAACAATCCGTATCTCACTGTCCGATCCCGTTCCAAATATTTTACATCAATGTCAACGTCCGGTTTACCTACATTTTTTAATTTCAGTTAAGAACATGAATCTGTTGTCATCTTCAATATATAAGCATCTCAAAACAAATTTAATTAAATACAAACAATATTTGATACCTTTGGAGTGTGGAAGTCAACTTATTTCTGTGCTCAGTAATGTATTTCAGTTTTAAGGCTTCACGTATTGCAGGTGCCCGTTCCTACTAAAATGACGTTTACAATACCATAGGAAGAAGTTTTGATTAATAAAAATAGGAATGTGCCGGTCTGACAGAATAAATAAACAAATTTCAAGTCTGTCTGACATTTTATTAAAACTGAAAACGGAATTTAATGCCGTTCTAAAATTCCGTTGGCAGTGGAAACTTGGAGTGATGAATAAATTTCAATCGCCAACTGGGCGACCACAAAGTAATATTTGATCGCTCAGCTGAAATTTTACTCGCCGTGGGCGACTGGGCGACCGTTAATTTGCATCCCTGCAATGTCTAGTCGATCCCCACGAATTAACATTAACGTACTTCCTGGTGTTTTTATTTTTTTAATCTTGCTTTTTACGATTGAAATGTGTAGGAGCTTGTTAGTAACCAATGAAAATATAGGTTATTTCTTTGTTATTGGTCACTTCACCTCTATTTTCATCTTTTTCATGCTATTGTCAATCGATCGATATCATCTTATTAAGTAGGTTTGTATTCAATGGCGTAAAGGAAGCCGTGTTGATTGATGGAACTTTCGTTCTTCAAGTGATTAAAATCAAACATTTCAATCACTTTTAAATATCAACAAACTATCCTTGGAATCTATCACGGCTGTTTACGCACGTAAATACACAATGTCATAGAAATCGATTGTTGACTTTTGTTTGAACTCATTTAGTGACGTAATGATAGATTCGGACTAAAATACAGTCAAACCACGTCCGTTCGAGCACAGACAAGTCGTTGTCATGGAAACACTGAAGTTACCATATTGTCCGCTGTTTGTGATTGTTAGATACGTTTGTCCTGATTACTCGAATACTTGGTTAACTTGAATTAAAATAGTAGGACCCATTTCAATTCGATACATCGAAGTCCCATTGTATATGAAACAGGAATACTAAATGGGGGCGTTTGAAGATACCAAAGGAGTAATCAAAATCCGTAAATCGCAGAAGGACAGATAACACAATGACCAAAAGAAAGAGGACAAAAGAACAAACAAAGATCTACAAAAATATTCGGTATGTATTGGCGAAAGTCCTCGTAATTGTCCAGCAATACGATGGTTTGGATGTATTATTTTTGTTCAGTACGTTAATAATCGCATGAGATAAGTGTACATATTATTTACTCACCATTACTTTGACTGTTGTTTCTTGTGAGCTGTCGCTCTTGTTGTTTTCGTAATCGTCGATGTGTTAGGTCTATTATTCTAATGTAGTTGGACAATGCTGTAATTTTCACGGTATCAATTCCACGGTTGAAATAGCATGATCTATTTTTTTTTTTAGAATTTTAGCCGCTAACGTCATCTTGTCAATGATGTGGCAATATTCATCTATGCACATGGTTACATTAGAATGGAGATAACTGTATTGTATTTGGAAATTTCCCGGTATCAATAGTCGACTTAATGGTCTTACATGAAACTACTTTTTTCACGGACGAAGGAATGTTTCCACTATTCACTCATTTGTCAGCTGACTACCGCTTACGTTATCTTGTCAATAATGTGGCAATACACATCTATACACATGATTACATTAGAATGGAAATAACTGTATTGCATCTGAAAATTTCACGGCATCAATTGTCGAATCAATGGTGGCAAATATCCATTTACTGGCTGGGCTAACGCGTCACCAGTAAACTCAATTTTCGACCATCAAATCTCCAATTGATGCCGTAAAATGTTCAAATACAATACAGTTATCTCTTAATTCA
The DNA here is from genome assembly GCA_002080005.1 of Gigantidas platifrons. Taxonomy (NCBI): domain Eukaryota; kingdom Metazoa; phylum Mollusca; class Bivalvia; order Mytilida; family Modiolidae; genus Gigantidas; species Gigantidas platifrons. The sequence goes on from MJUT01013550.1 coordinate 53,947, forward strand.
AGTCCCATTTTTTCCTCGTCTATGACTCTGCATCCGGTCTAAGACATGAGTAACACCACGACGGGTGCCACAAGTGGTACAGAAACCGCCTACCCTTTTGGAACACGTTTTAGTGGGATTCATATTGTTCAATCTTTTGTTTTCTGTGTAATGTTTTGTGAAGCATTATTTTGTACATTGTCATTTAGCCATTGCATTATCTGTCCATCTTCGATCCCAGGCTTATGATTACATCTTTGGTATCGCCAACCTCATCTAACAACACTAAATTGTTCCATTCATCTACAGAATAATGTGAGATAAATCTTGATATGATTCTGTAACTGTATTTATAAAGAAACGAATACTACGAGGGACGACATATTTTATTGCGAAATTACTTTTCATTGATATCTTCATATCTCATATTAATTGCTTTGCTTCCAGATCAAAGCCGAAGCTGGAAGTCATCATACAAACAATCTACAATGATAACGAAAAGAACATGATATATACATAAGGCATGTCATGTTCTATTCATTCTGGGATTCTGAGTGACATGTAAACATGATCTATTAACCACTCTGATTACTTCTGGACGTCGAATCATTGAATGACAATGGTTTTGACGTCATATCCTTGGACATTTAGCCTTAATTCAATCTACGTTGACCCATACTGACCTCCAAATTAACCCTCGTAATTAGAAATTATGTTTGGCAAGGTTTTAATTATTTTTATGATTCTTCTTGTTGGTTTATGGTTCTATTGTTTTTACATTATTGGACGTTCATTGTATTTATAATGTACCAATATCCCTTATTAATGAACTGTATATCGTAAACGTACGCTGATTGATATTAACAATGTCATTGACTTGTCCGTGGTCTATTTTATATATATTTTTCCCATTTCGTAAATGCAGTATCACTTAACAAAACAATGTTAAAATGACAATAAGACGGAATAATATTGTAGGTTCTATTAAATTCTAGATGGTAATATTCCTGATACAAAAAAAAATATGTTGAGTGTATGCTTAAATTCGTGGATTTTCACTTTAGAATCACTCCAACTGTAGATTCTTAAAAATAATCAACGATACCCGTAAGGGTCGAGTTGATTATTTTTAAGAATCTACAAATTGGAGCGTATTCTCTTACATAATACATTTCTATCTGCAACAGTGTTTTCATTTTATATTTTTACCTTTTTAATGTTCAGAAAACTAAATAAGAACAACAACATTTTATCGACATCTGTGCTTTCGATTCTCTTTTATATTTAGATATTTCAAGGTCTTTCAAGTGAATATAATCGTTTTTATTTAGATATCTCAAGGTCTTTCAAGTGTCCCAAATGTTCACCTGTGGTCTGTCTGATTTGAATTACTTGCGGTCGGTTCGTTAGTGGTTTTTGATTTGATTTTTGATGTTTTAACGCCACTTTCAACAATATTTCAGCTATATCATGGGGACCAGTTTTAGTGGTGGAGGAAGCCGGAGTACCCGGAGAGAACCACCGACCATGGGCAAGCAACTGGTAAACTTTATTACATGCGTTGCGATTCGAGTGCACCCTTTTTTGTAATTTACAAAGCCAGGTGCGAACCCACGCCGTATTAGTGATAGGCTTGTATGAGTTGTTAGATCCAACGACCTAGCTCACTGAGCCACCCGGGCCCCAGTTGTTTTTATATTGCGAGAATACATTCTAAAAGTTCACATACTCCTCAGTTCTGAACATAAATTAAGCCAGACCTGAAATACTTGTCTCGTGTCTTGCATATATTGATCAATTGCTTTTTTAAACAAATTGTTGATATTTGTTTTAACAAAGCCTATTACTAATTATAGAGTACACTAGTGTGGTCATCGTAACCGAGTGGTTAGATGGAAGCTTTGAAAGCCCAGCAGTGGTTCGATACTCGAAAGTCCCAAAATATGCAAATCACGTTTTTAAGCCTAAAACAGTAAAAGGTTAAAGTTCATATATTCAAGAACAAAAGAATAAACTGTAGATTCTTAAAAATAATCCACTGTTCGAACGATAGTGTGACGTCAGCGAAATGTATTATGTACATATAAATGTTAACAAATATTCGCTAAATACTTCATTTCGTGTTTTTGTCTTTGCGATTCGCGAAATTCAAGGAACTTAGTATTTCAGTTATAATAATGACTTTGCTGTAAGTGAAATGGAACAATCATTCATATATATATTTAATCGAAGTTTTCAAAAAGCTCTATGCAAAATAAATACTGATATACATATAAGACAAAGGAAAAATAATAGTACATGGTAACATTGAAAACAGACATTAAATCTCACAGTGTGGGAACGGAAGTGTATAGGAAATAAACAACTTCGGTATTTGTGATGGTGTATAGCGACGATCCATCGCTTGCAGAACTGTAAAAATATTACCTCAGGTAAGATTTTGTAATGGTTTTAGCTTTATACAAAGCAACCAAAGTTTTAATTTGCCTTACGAAGGTCCATGTGTATATTTGATGCATGAAACACTGCAATAATGCTGCAAATGCAAGATAAAATGTCCAAAAAATACCACCGATCAGTAGAAGTTTGAGTGCCTGTCTTGTTGACAGCTTTTTACAAAATATTCGAAAATGTTATGATATTGAAATATACGTTTTTTAAAAGCCTTTCATATATACTTTTGACATGCACAGACAGATTTTTGTAAGTTGTATCAATGCCGAGAAAGTTTGGGTCAAAGATAGTGATGCAAGAATTGCAGTGTATAGATGCTTGTTGGCAATCAGATATGTAGTGGATAGTCGCTTGTAAACGCAGTGTATAGTCGCTTGATTTTCCCTTTCAATGAAATTTCATAGTTAAGTGTATATGAAGCGTCCAAATGTTTAACAACCAGTACTTTGACGATCGAGAGGATAAAATCATTATCTTTGGGGAAAAACTGGTATTTGTCAAGAAAAAATATGCTGTTACAAAACCTGTTCTTGTGTATAATTCATATTTTATTATATTTTGAATAATAAATTAAACAGTGCGATAGGTTTGTAATAACTATTACCTACCCTGGTGTCTACAAAATAATACGTTTCTTTTCCCTTTACATACTCGTCCATTCTTTGGTTGTTTTGCATCAACAGGTTTGTATTTTTTATTCACTTATAAGGGGCCTGGATGGCTCAATGAGTTAGGTCGTTGGATCTAACAACTCATACAAGCCTATTACCAATACGGCGTGGGTTCGTAGTTGGCCTTGTAAATTACAAAAAGGGTGCACTCGACTCGCAATCGCAAGTGATTACCAGTTGCTTGTTCAGGGTCGATGGTTCTCTCCGGCTTCCTCCACCACTACAAGTGGTCGCCATGAAATAGCTGAAATATTGTTGAAAGTGGCGTTAAACACAACAATTAAAATTAACTCTCATTCAATTAACTTTTTTACTGTCAATGCAGTCAGTATAAGGGTAAAATTGTTACGTTGCAATATATGCTAGAACTTACATGAAAATGCATTTCTCATAATTTTCTCATTGCAGATAGTTTCATGACGATCAGTTTTATTGACGGATTAGAAGGAGGAAGCTGTAAGCAAGTGACAAACTTTATCACACATTGCCTAAATTCCAATCAACACCTCGAAGCTAATAGGGTAGTGGTCACAGCGACAACGACCATTTAGCAACCATGACTACCTTTAACACTCTTACCCGTGTAACAAAATTATAAAAAAAACAAAATGGCGGATGCAAAAGGATTTCAAAACTGAACAAGATGCGTTTTTGAAACACTGATGCCCCCGTCCCAATCTTTGACATAGACAGACGGACAGGACAAAAACTTTATATGCCCCCGAATCTTCGATTCCGGGCAATTAAAATGACGGACAACACAAGTGATGATAAAACTGTTTAAAATGACGAACACTCAAAAATGACGGACGACAAGCGATAACAAAACACTATAAAACGATCTGTGACAGCGTGGCGTCGCCGATTTCACACGGGGAAAAATCCAAATCGGTTTTTTAAAAATATTATCCTGTGAAAGAAAGTCCAAATCATCAAAATCCAAGGTTTTAACTTCCTGTGTGTTATGCACAAATTGTTGTCACTTTCGATTCTTTCACAAAATTTTGAAAGCGTTAAATCCTCCGAAGGATTCATATTTTTAGTCATCCAAATCCATTTTCCTGTTCAAAAACGTTTTCTCATCTGGCGCGGCTCGTGCAGATTATGAAGATTTCCCTCCAACTAGGAGGGCGTTTCCGCGGGTGATCTGATTGATGTCGCTAACTTTGATTGACGTCGCAAGATACAAGTCCCTTATTGAACAAAGTTGATCGTGCACTATCAGATATTTTTATTGGCCAGCCTCCACTGTGTAGCATCACCACCGGATATAGGTACCTCGTGAAGTCAGGTAAGGTCAATTTATTTCTTATTTTCATTATATTCTACGTTTTTCTGACAATATGATACAACTTTGTTCTACAAAAACGTCAAATGAATAGTTGAAGGATAAACATGCTTTTTACAACTTTGAACTCGTCACATGCTTCTTTGAACAGGTACCACCCGATTCTGACGATTTGAAGAGAGAGAAAGCCAATTATGGATCATAATCAGCCTTAAATAGTAGCTACATTATTAGGAATCAATATAACAAAACTTTACTTGTCAGCAAAACGTAGAATATAATGAAAATAAGAAGAATTTGACCTTACCTGACTTCACGTTTGTTTTTCCAACCGCTTCGAGGGTACCTATATCCGGTGGTGATGCTACACAGTGGACTCGTTCTGCGACCTCGTCACATGGACTACCACAATATCTGATGATACACTCGCCTTTTTGTTCAATATATGTAACATAGCTAACTTTTAAGTTTAAATATTTGACAAGCAACTATACACAAAATTCGCAAGCAACTATGTCCTATGCGAACAAGCGACTATACACTTATCATAAAGACACCGACTATAATTAAAGGCATATTTTGTGCATTTGTCAAGCATATATTGACTTTATACTTTTACATGGTATAACAGTGATATGTGTGTATATACATGTAATAGTGGCATTGTCTAGTTAAACTTTACTTTATGGACTATAATAATGTATGTTTAAAATCATCTTTTGATATTAAAATGCGACAGCTTTAGTGATCTGCAGCTGAATCTTTTACACACAGTTAGAGTAGCTTCTCATATCTTGTTGAAATGGTAATAAAGAAACTAAGAACGCAAATATAGCGCTATATACGTTAATAATCTTTCCAAATTAAAATAAATTTGAAAAAAACTGTCCATATTTCAAACGCTACATGTCCAGCAAACAATGGATCGTCGCTATACACCATCACAAATATCGAAGCTGTTTATTTCCTATACACTTCCGTTCCCACACTGTGAATCTGGATGCCCAGGAAGATAGTAATACTACATTGCTTTGTTTGAATAATTTGATTTAAGCATATTTCATTGTTCAAATAAAACAAAGTGATAAGACACAAGCTTATCAACACAATACAGTTTTCTCTAAATTAATGACTACTCTGATATATTTGTTATCTCTTCTGTCTTGAGTTACAACCTCGTTATATGTATGCATACATTTGTTAAAAAGTTTAAAAGGTATTTGAACTATATCATGGAACAACAACTGATCGTTTGTTGATCACTATGAGGTTTGAAACAGATATATAGAACAGCAATGAATTATCCGTTCTTTTACTTTCATTTGTGTATAGGGGTAACGTCTCTCGTGTGCATGAACATTACAAATTTCATTGAACTGTAAATCTGATATGATAAAAAGAACAGCCAGCACAAATAGAAGTGTACACATATACAGAAAGGAAGATACTGATGAAAGACTTGATTACATCTTAAACACGGTAGTCAGTGGTTCGGCACTGGCATGGATTATTAGATACATTCCTGTTTGAAATGTACAATTTATACATAATGTAATTTATCAAAAATAAATGTCAATCTCTTTAGGGGCAAAGAAAACAGTCGGTGATTTTTGATATCATCTCCAGCCTCTTCGGTTTACTTCCTACATAATACCTTTTGATTACATTTTGTAATCGGCTTTCCAATCTTTGATGTTTATTTACCTGTTGAAGGTTATTCCAGACACGTGAAGTGTTCACTAAATTAGATGTCTACGTTATTATTGCATAAACTACTTCCTTGAATCTAAGAAGGATTACTTACATGATCCAATATTTTATATATTGGAAAACATTATTTACATATCCCCTTCTGTTATTGATCTATTCAAACATTTTATTTTTCTAATAGTTTGTTCTTTGAAAAATAATGACTATTTGAACATCAATCAGTTTAGGTAACCAACCAAATAATTACGATTTCAACATCAATAAGTTTGTGTAACCAACCTCAACCGTACATATATGGATAAAGTGAACATAGAACTAATCTAACCGAATGGACCAACAGAGACCTTGAATAAAATCCACAGCACAGCTAGGTCATTCGACAAATGTATAAAAACAAAATGCGACATATTTTGTAATGACTTTACAAACACATTGGAAATAACACGCACTTTCATAAAATTGACGGTATATTAAATTAAAAGAAAACATATATTAAATATTTCATGTATAAGAGAAAGAAGTAAGGATGGATTGCACAAATAGGGAGAAAAAAAAACGTAAAATAGTATACATGCTGCCATATTTAATCATTTTGAATTAGTTCACCAACTGACCTACAGACGCGAAACCACAAACAATAATGACACACAAGACCTATTTATAGACCAACGAGAATAAATAATGTAGATATTAATTTGGAAACGAAAAAAATATGTTGATTTCTTGAATTGGTAATGGGATTTTATCTTATTTTTAGTTTTAAACATATTTCATTCATAACTAAATGAATAGGATTCAGCAACAGGCTATGCCAATACAAACTCTCTACTTTTACATGTACAAGGCATATATTCAGTAAAAAAAAGTATATAACAATTATATCAATAATATAAGATAATTATGTTCCTTCAATACATGTAATTGTGAACATCATTAATATTTCATATATAATAAATTTTATTTATAATCATTAGAATTGGTCGAAAAATAAACATTTTCACACAAAACAGAAAACACTTTTTGGCCCATTGGAGTTTCTTGCTTCCGTTTTGGATTTCCGATTGATTGGTTTGGTTTTATGGTGGTTGTTCAGTTATATCGTGGATGTCAGTTTTATGGTGGTTGTTCAGTTATATCGTGGATGTCAGTTTTACTGGTGGAGAAAACCGGAGAAAACCATCAACCTGTCACAAGTCACTGACAAACGTTATCATATAATGGTGTACACCTCGCCCTGACCACCAACCTGTCCCAAGTCACTGACAAACTTGATCATATAATGGTGTACACCACGCCCTGACCATCAACCTGTCCCAAGTCACTGACAAACTTTATCATATAATGGTGTACACCTCGCCCTGACCATCAACCTGTCCCGAGTCACTGACAAACTTTATCATATAATAGTGTACACCTCACCCTGACCATCAACCTGTCCCAAGTCACTGACAAACTTTATCATATAATGGTGTACACCTCGCCCTGACCATCAACATGTCCCAAGTCACTGACAAACTTTATCATATAATGGTGTACACCTCGCCCTGACCATCAACCTGTCCCAAGTCACTGACAAACTTTATCATATAATGGTGTACACCTCGCCCTGACCATCAAGCTGTTCCAAGTCACTGACCATCAACCTGTCCGAAGTCACTGACAAACTTTATCATATAATGGTGTACACCTCGCCCTGACCATCAACCTGTCCCAAGTCACTGACAAACTTTATCATATAATGGTGTACACCTCGCCCTGACCATCAACCTGTCCCGAGTCACTGACAAACTTTATCATATAATGGTGTACACCTCGCCCTGACCATCAACCTGTCCCAAGTCACTGACAAACTTTATCATATAATGGTGTATACCTCGCCCTGACCATCAACCTGTCCCAAGTCCCTGACAAACTTTATCATATAATGGTGTACACCTCGCCCTGACCATCAACCTGCCCCAAGTCACTGACAAACTTTATCATATAATGGTGTACACCTCGCCCTGACCATCAAGCTGTCCCAAGTCACTGACCATCAACCTGTCCCAAGTCACTGACAAACTTTATCATATAATGGTGTACACCTCGCCCTGACCATCAACCTGTCCCAAGTCACTGACAAACGTTATCATATAATGGTTTACACCTCGCCCTGACCATCAGCCTGTCCCAAGTCAATGACAAACTTTATCATATAATGGTGTACACCTCGCCCTGATCCATACTCGAACGCACAACATCAGTGATGATGGGAATCTATTGCATAGGTAGTTGTAAATCAAACTATCCTACGATCGCGACCATGAGGGCACCGATTTCCGATGGGAACAAAAAGATTAAAGATGATCATTCAATGAACATCCATACCAATTTTGTATGACAACGGACCACTACGGATCAGGTGAGCTATAATATGAATAAAGTAAAACAAAATATCACATTATAGTACACTATTAATTATATAATTGTTCTACTTTCTGTTTGAAGTCCGTGGTGATAAAACATGGAACAGTTGAATGTTTAAGTTCAATTATAGAATGGATACGTCTTTTATTTGTAATGCATTGGTTAATAAGGAAAGAAGAACTTATTATGTTTAGAAGTACATTTATGACTCTTGCGCAAATAAAATATCACAGCTTAATTGTTTTAAGCTACTAAAGTAGCGATTCTCATCACAAGATTTCACAACTTGAAAATTAACAATACATCTAAGACTGACCAACGTAGATACATATATATACATTGCTGAAATATTGTTGAAATTGGTGATCACAATAACCCCAACCCCAACAAACATAATTAAACATTCAACAAGAATGCATTTTAGGTTTATTTCTGGAAGAATCAAACCAATTATTTAATAACCTATCATTTTTCTTCAAATTTGGTAAATTTGGTGATGTTGTTGATCGTATCTATCTAATTGAGCTTGAAGTAGAGAATACCACAGATACAGCTAGGTTTGCTTCATGTATTGACCTACACACCGAAATTGACAGTGAGGACCGGTTAAGAACAAAACATTACGACAAAGGAAATGATTTCAATTCGTGAACTTTGCATTTAAATGCAGTAACATTCCAACAGTACCTGCTTATGAATTATATATATTAATGGAAAAAATAAACTGTGAATTCTAAAAAGTTATGTAACTTTTTTACCCCTGGGTATTTATTTTCTTAATTAAAGATGAATAGTTGATATATTTATTGTTATGCTATCGAGCAGTGGAGGAAAAATTACACGGATTTTTTTCACGGTCTATGAGTACACCTCGTGTTTTGACCTTCTTTTGTTCTTCATTCTCGTTTAGCGATTTGTGACTGTTTATGGTTTACAGAAGGTTTGCTTTGAACCCAGCAAATCAGAAAAAAAAACATTCTGCTTGAATGGCATTGATTTCAGTGTTGTGCCACGTTTCACAGAACATCAGCGTCGTCATGCTATTGGTATGCTCCAAGATGGATTGTCACAAAACATTGTCCTAGACATTTTGGTGTTGATCTCAACACGATACAGTCATTGATGAGGCGTTATTAGAGAATCTGGCAACACTAGGAACCGTTAACGTTCAGGTCGTCCACGTGTGACGTCAGGTCAGCAACATAACCACATAAGGCTGGTGCATCTGCGAGATCGATTCCAGACATCAAGTCTCACTGCCAGAAGCATCCACGGATTACGATCAATCAGCTCTAGAACAGCCCGGGATAGACTTCGGGATGGTCACATTAGGCCACGACGTCCAGAAATCCGTCCAATGTTGCTGCTTAGGCACTGTGCAGCTAGACTGACGTGGTTGGGCCAATACCATGTTGACAGATGAATCCCGTTTCCACTTAGACAGCATTGATGGCCGATTCAGAATTTACCGCAACATAGGAGAACGCTATGCAGAAACGTGCATTATTCATGCAGCGTCGATCGTTTGGTGGATGCAGTGTTATGGTGTGGGGAGGCATAACAGAACGTTGCAGGGCACAATTAGAAGCTGTCGCCGGAAACCTAACCGGAATACGGTATCGGGATGCAATTGTTCAGCACTGTGTTATTCTTTTCATCCTTGCTTAGGCCAACAACGTTACGTCCCAGCAGGACAATGCTAGACTACGTGACTACCTGACACAGCAGGATATTGATGTGCTACTGTGGACAGCGGTTTCACTCGATCTTTCACCCATTGAGCACGTCTGAGATGAAATGAAATGACGGCTACGTCATCTGAAAAATCAGCTAATGACTTTAGCGAAAATCCGTCCGGCATTGATCCGTATCTGGAACAATATCCCACAAGCATTTTTAACACATTGATAAGATAAATGCGTCAAACCTACATCAATGCAAATGATAGACGCACACACTACTGACTTGGTTCATGTCCAAAATACCATTGTGTTGTTCAAAACATCTAACGAATGAATTCAAGTGACGTTAAATATCAATCGTCTAATTGTTTGATGAAAAATGCATTATTTAACAATACTGTACACAATAAATACATTTTGCTTTGATATTGATGTTTAATTTAGTTTTTAATAATGCACAGTTTCTTTTTTTTTCATTAGTATATCTCTCTCAGTTGATCCAGAATTCCATAGCTCATAATTATGATGATTTCCTTGATAAAGGGTTGCTGCTAACAAGGACACTACTGAACCAATGGTTCCTAGTGGTTAATTTGAAATCATCACTTCGAAAGTTTGGTTAACAGTTACATATTATCTGTACCACAAATGATCATGGATATATTCCGTTTTTTCTGTAATGCTAATTTTGTCCGTTCCACATTCATGACTTGTCACTGGGTTTGTAAAACGAGTAACACAACGGTTGTTACATGAGGAGCAGGAACTGCTTACCCATCCGGGTCACCAGAGTTCGTCACCTATTCTAAGTGGGGTTCGCTTTGCTCGATCTTTAGCTTTCTATGTAATGTTTTATATATCGCTGTTTGTTCGCTTGGTCATTGTATTGAATGTATTTCTTCGATTTGCTGCTTCTGATTTCACCTTTGGTGTTTTCAAACTTGTCAATATCTCTTTATTTATCATTTTCCCACACAGTAATTGCATTGTACATTCCCGCGCTATATAGGAAGCCTCTCTACAATTGAAGTAGTTATTTTGTGCATTCGGTTTATTCGAACATCTAAAATATGGATGATTTGTTTGTTGGCAATATGAACATTATGTACAATTATTTTTTGAAAACAGTCGTACTTCAAATATACCAAAGTTTGTTGTTTTGTAGAATTTCAACACAGGTTAATACTGATACATATTTAATGCCTATTACAATGTTGGTTTCCTTTTATCAGGCACTTCCGAATGGAACCAGAAACTACTTGTCCACATTTTGATATATGCGATATAATGATCTGGTGACACTGAGCGTCAATTTGAAATATAAAAAAAAACAAAAAAAAACCCACTAAAATCGCTTTTTCGACGACTGGTATTTTTCAATAATATTGATAATCTTGAAGAAAACATATATATTAATATATATGTTTTCTTCAAGATTATCAATATAATTGAAAAATGAGTTACTTCTCTTATCACGTTTTCCATGTGTGTGTAATGAAATAGAGTAATATAATGTGGTAAGTTAATTCCCACTATATGTTGACTACTGGACGTATTGTTGGATTGGGAAGCACGGTAAGATATAATTAGTTGACCGGTGAAACCCCCTACATTGTGTAGGTGTCTAGAAACATTAACATCTGAAATGGGTATGGCACAAATGCACGTCAGTAGTGTTAGGTTTGTTTTCAGAAGTCAACGGCATTAAACAACTCTACCTATATAGGTCATAGCAAAGTGTGAATGTACGACGAATGAAAGAAACTCATTAGCAACACTGTCTAGATCACTAACATCGAATCTGCAGGAGGGGATTTAGCTTAGAATTTACTTAGCGATAGCATAGCGGTCGCTTGAAGGATTTATGTTTTCGAAATTGTTACCGGTATGATACAAGACACAACAGCTCTTATGTCGTCTGTCATGTACTGTAGGGTATCTAGGCAACACATATGTTGACTGTAAGATACACAAGAATAACATTGCAATATGTGTTTGCTAACTTATTGCTCACAATTAATATTCGGTCATGTTTACCTAAATTTGTGTTTGTTTGCGAATAGTGATATCTAACACATATTGTCTTGTGATTTTGGTTTTTCTTTCTTCGTATTGTATATCCTATGTTGCCAGTTTCTCTGTATTTACTTTTTGTATTGCTCCTTCGGGATTCTCTAATGTTTATCTAAATCAAGTTAAAATTATTAAAGTAACATATAATACCACTGATATATGTATTGACCTACGTTGACTTGGTTGCCGTTGTGGTTTTAATATGCTGGAAGAATTAACTCTGTGTTGAGACGTGGACAGGATAAGGGATAGAGTTAGTCTTTGAAAAGTGTCTTTGAATTGAATAAACAGACTTGCATTGGGGGATTGCGAAATTCGGTTAGTTTCGTTCTAGCTTCGTATCATTCAACGATCAAAGCTCCGTTGTACTTCCCTATTTTGCGGTTATGAATGCTCTCTCGATGGAGTGGGTTATTACATGAGAAGCATGCCCGCGGAAAATAAGGAGTAACATGTTTTGCACCTCACAGACCTATTGTTGATTTAAAAAGAGCATGCTGATTGTAGCTGGCTGCTGTTTGACGTTCCTACCCAAAATTCCATACATGTCCAATGCCAGCTAAAATCTTGTTCATAGTTGTGCCATGTCTCATTCATTTCTGTGTAGGTGTTATATATTATTGAATTCGTACTAGACCTAAATATGCATCTTACAGCAATGTTGCCACTGTAAGAATAACACCAATATCTTGGGAGTAGTCCAACTGTTCTGGTGAAGTTGCACTATTTTGTGTGACGCGTAACTGTGATCATTGAATAGAGAAACATGGAATCGATAATGCACCTGCCGGCCTTTCAAATATATTTACTTGTTAATCAGAGATCTCTTCTTTTCACCTTTGACAAGGTGAAAAGAAGACGACGTACATTTGGCTGTATTATATTGGATACCCAAATGTCCGAATCTCGCTCTCCCGTAATAAGGTAAAATGGTAATAAATGTCAAGCAATGAGGCAGAGGAAGCCGTTTTTGTTGTTTCTTTTATCTCTAGTTCTTTGGGATATAATACTCGAGTCAAGTTAGCAAAGTTTGGATTATTAATTGACAGATCATCATGAATATATCTGGAGTTGAGATTAAAACCTTTAGCTTCTGTATTTTGATTTGGTTTTTTTTTATTAGTTTTTGAATTAACTCAGCCTCATATGAGCATAGGAAAATATCGACAAAGAGAGGGTTATTCCCATATGGATGACGACGAGTTAATCTATATCTTCATATGCAATCAGTCTTCATCGGCATACTTGGTGAAATGTACAGCTTATCTCTAAGTTTGTCAGTGACTTGTGGCTGCTATGTGTTTTTTCCACGTAACTTTGGCTTCCTCCGCCAATAAACACTGACCTCTACGATATAGATGAAATATTGTTGAGGTTAATGTTGAATACACAAAAGCCAAATCTTCTATGAGGGAATATCCTTTGTGGAATTGTAGACAAGTGTTCGTATCATGCTTGTGAAAATTATTATTGTTCTAACAAAACAAACAGTCAAATACAACTGAGGAGAAGCCATTTACTTACTGTAAATAAATTTAATATTCTGATCTGCTTAACAGACGTCCGAATCGTTTTTATTGCAAGTGTAAACTGAAATTTTGTCATTCCTACCAAAAATAAGGCATTATTTGCACAACGATTTCAACGCTTTTCAACAAGAATCATATTTTGTTAGATGATTTATCTCACAACATTCGTTTTATAGTATCTATTCTGTGATCATGATCAAACAGTCTCTATGATATAATACAAAGTGAAACGGATAAACACAAAAATATTATGCAATTCCATTAAAAGAATGATTGGTTCATGCGTTTTCTAAAATTCCGGTAATCCAAGGTGGCTTACATAAGGCCAAGTCGCACTCCATCGAAAAGTAAATATTGCTGAGTTCCGAAGGAAATACACAAAGTTATCTAATTTATTTGGAAATTGTTCTCCGTGTTTTATCTCAACTGTTACGTCATATCCGTCCTGATTGAAATCATATATAAGACTATGACATGCAGACTTGAAATAGTTAATCCTGTCTGTAGTGACGTCGATAACCTGGACATGTGCAGAACCAGTACCTTCGTCTCCGGTCCAACGATTTTTTATGTGAGCGTAGGACTGACATGCAAAGAAAAGAGGATGCCGATCAGGAGTAAATTCTGCTTTCTCGTACACAACCAGATAAACACGAGTCTTGAATTCAGTTCTAAACATATCATTTAACAGATGCTTGGCCCAAGTAACAATTTGATTTTTCAATTCCTCATACTGTAATATTTGTCGGCGTCCAAGTTCTATGCGTTCTATGGTCGGCCAAATCGGAGGCGATTGTTTGAGTTTTTCTACATATGTTGATAACTTGAAGTATTCTGCTTCCTTTAAAACTTCCAGAATTACATCTTTTGGTGGACGGTAGCTGTCATCTCTCAGAAAGTCGAGAATATGGTCGAAATGTTTACCATTTCTGTCGATGAAATAGTGCCCATCTTTATCCTTGTCCGGTGTATTTTGACCATTAAACATTTCGGCTAACATAGAATCTGGATATTTACGGAGGTTTGTTAACTTGGTAGCAAACAGTTTTCCTCCAACATTTAAGTTGATTACCGTAGGAAGCTAAGGAAAGAAAAGACAAGTATTATATAATTTCATTTCATGAGTAGTACTTATTAATTATTGACCAACTTTTCAACTTGTATAATGACCATAAATGCATATGTTTTATGCATCTCCTTCATGTGCCATTATTAGAGACCTTGTACACATAACAGGGCCGTTCTGCAAACACCCATTTACTAATATTATAGTAATAAAATTAGACCACATGGAAATACTTCATTTAATGCCTAATCATTAAGCTTTTTTCGGTTTTTGGACCCACAACTAGTTTCACGCCGACACCTTTTATTGAAGTGCCCGTTCTAAGCCATGCATGTGATCGGTCATGTTTATGTGTGTTAGATGTATCATTTTGTCTCTGTCTACGATTTGCAATGGTCGAACTGTTCAGAGAGTGTGGTATATGTTTTCTTTCATGATGTTATGTCATGTTATATTTTAACCATACCGTTGTGGTATTTAAGTAGATTAGTTGTATATCTAGAATACGTCCACATAATATATCACACTACAAAACCTAAGTTAAATGTACATGCATTTAAGCAAGTCTAATTCCATTTATACATCAGGAGTCACATCTGAAACAGGATCTGTCTACCCTTCTGGAGCATCTAAGGTTACCCCTGGTTTAGAGAGGTGTTTGTTGCTTAATCGTTAGTTCTCTGTGTAGTGTTTTGTGGACCAAATTGTTTTATTTTGCTTGTTTGTTTATCTATTTCCCATTGTATTGCGTGTTCCGCTTTGATTTACCGCGTCTTACTACATCTTTGTTGCTTCAGACTTCAGATAAAATAAACATTGTCATAAATACTGAGTTTATACTTTAAAATATAATGCATGTGGTGGTATTCATTACTTAATAATCAGTGCATTAAATGTCATTTCGATTGTCTCCCTTTTCTCGAAATTACTACATGCACGGGAATCAAGGCACATTCAATTGATCAGTAAGTGATTGTTGTTTAAAAAGAAAAATACAAATAAACAATATAATAAAAATATGTATTATTGCACATTACAAAGGCAGAATAATTAATTACAAACTACACAATATAGCAGATGATTATATTGTTTTGAAGATCATATTAATATCAATATTCAATTACATTTAAGACGTGAGTTTTGATATAGTAAGGGGTCATTTAATTCAAATTTATTTCGGTTGTCTACCTTGTCTCAAAACTATTAAAGTGTGTTGAACAGATAAATATACGCAAATAAAATAATGCGCGTTTGTTAGTTAAACACAATGTAAATAACATTTCAGCTATATATTATATCATGTTGAGAACAAGACACCTGATCAGATGTCCACTTACTATATAATCATGATAAACATCTGGAATTTTGTAGTGCTATGTCACAAAAACAATAGTACACATGTCTCTCCAAAAATAAAATTGTCATCGATCAGAGGATATCACATGAACTTAAATTATTTCATAATGTGTTATTTATTTTGTGTGATTTTTATCAGCGTCTATTCATAGGTCGTGATTATGAGATATATATCGTAATGTTTCAATGATATATATTTTGATTGTTGATATTAATAGTCCAAATGTCCAAAGTACAGTTAAATGTATTAATTTACCCACCTGGTCCATTTCAAAAAGGTGTCGTTGATCCATACATGTGTTACCTGATATCAAAAACACACTTCTGTATTGTCATTAGAAAGGTCATTAACCTCGTTCTGCTTTGTATATTTAAATATAACATGTAAGCACACACGTTTGCATTTTAAATGTAAAGTAGCACCTGACATTTTTGGTAATGTATTACTGCAATTATTGCGGAATACATTGTCCACGAAGGCATCATCGACAGGGGAGGGAGACAGGGAGAAAGGGGGTGGGAGAAAGGAGAAAGAGGTTGGGAGAAAGGAGATCAATGGGGAAATTGAGGGAAACAAAACTAGATTTTTTTTTCACAAAATGATCTAAGATGACAGAAAGGTAATGAAACAATATCATTTAATCGAATACATAAACATAATTCACCATACAGATGAAACTGATAACATTAATGATCAATAATCAACAAGACGTTCCGATATATGAAATGCGGATTTTGACTTCACGTTTGGACTACGTTACAGAACGTGTGTATGAGTCCTCAAAATCTTACACAGTGCTGCTATATAGAGAAACAAATGGACTCACTTTCCAACAAGAAATAATAAGAGACATTATACCTGATTCTGTTTTGGAAATAATCACACCATCTTTGTGTTTTGAAGCCGACGATGATTACATTTTAGATGAGGACGTTTACAGAAGACTAACAAGCTTATTACAAACAGATACAACAGTTACGGAAAAAAATGAATTATTTGAACAAGAAGAAACAGTTATCATGTCATGTCAAAAAACGAGACGAGGGCGTATTGTTAATAAACCAAGACATTTACAAGATTTTTACTAAAAATGAACAACACTTTTTTTAAACCTTTTTTCATAGTGAGATTTATTGTTCCGGTGGGAGAAAGGAGAAGAAGGTTGGGACAAAGGAGGAGAGGGGTGGGAGAAAGGAGGTGATTACACCCCTCGTCATCCGTCAAGTAGTCAGTGTTTCTGTAAAGACATGGTTTACTATTGATATATTTATTATTGAACTTTGCAGTTCCTAATTAATGTAGTATATGATTGAACGCTTCTTTACATTATTTATTAAGTTATGTCAGTTATTACTCAAAATGTATTGTCTGTCATGCTTACCTAAATTTAAACCAAGTAAAACTTATTAAAGTAGCATATAATGATATCTGCATTGACCCACATTATATTGGTTGCCGATGTGGTTTTAATATGCTAGAATATTTTACTTTGTGTTGGGACGTGGACAGTGTAAGATATATAGTCGGTCTTAAAAATGATCCGTTGAATTGAACGAATAGATTTTTGTTGGGCGATTGCGAGTTTTGTTCTAGCTTCGTGTCATTCAACCAACAACGCTCCCTTGTGCGTCCCTAATTTGAGGATCGGCATGCAATCTCGATGGAGTGGGTGTCATCGCCGTAGAAAATAAGGGGTAACATGTTTGGAGAGGCATGTGGTCCTTGCACCTCAAAGACCTATTCCAATAGTTGTGTCTCACTCATTTCTGTGTTGCCACTGTAATAATAGCAACAAACAATAAACCAATAGCTTGGGATTGATTCTATTGCTCGATTGAGATGTGCTATTGTATGTGGTGCGTGACTGTGACGTTTGAATAGTGAAAACATGAAATATATAATGCACCTGGAGGTCTTTCAAATATATTTACGTACTAATCAGAGGTATCTTCCTTGTAACATTTGACATACAATGGTTAGACTACGATGAGTATTTGGCTGCATTGCATTGGATATCAAACCTGGACATATGACCATATATATTGCTAACCCGAATAGCTTTTTCCATAAATAAGGTAAAATGGTAATAAATGACAAGCAATGAGACAAAGGAAGCCGGTTTTTTTGTAACCTTTATCACAAGTTATTCGGGGGTATAGTATTAATGGAATCCAGTTATCAAAGTTTGGATTATTAATATACAGAACATCATGAATATACCTGAAGTTGCGATTAAAAACTTTAGCTTTTGTATTTTGTTTTAAAATAAATGCATCACAATATTAGCATAGGAAAAGATATGCAAAGAGAGGGAAACATGCTGTTAATATATATATATATATTCATATGCAATCAATCAGTGTTCATCAGCACACTCGATGAAATGTACAGCTTATCTTTAAGTTTGTCAGTGACTTGTGGCTGCTATGTGATGTTTCAATGTAACTTTGGCTTCATTCGCCAATAAACACTGATCTCTACGATATAGCTGCGCATAGATTACCACAATGAATATATGAAATTACCGGTATGAATGGATATTTCGTCCAGGGTATAGTACCTTTACCCTTTGTTTACCGAAACATTTTTTTTTACCTTATGTTACTGATTGTCCTACATTCTTTGAAAATGACTTAATTACTCTTGTACATCATAAACAGGTAGTGCTTACCACTTGTCATTGACTAAAACTATGTATGCAAAGTCCTATTATGAGTATAAACAGGTGTTATGTAAAATACTTGCCAACAGAAATCAGTTATTCTGTAAATATGTTAGAAAATGGAAGGAAATATTTGGGATATACTCTGTATACAGAGAATATGATATATACATTGTATATAGCCATAAGATAGTATAGTCAGGTCGGATTTTTGAAAAAGTCGTCATTCAAAGAGTCTAGCGGCATTTTATTAGTATTTAGTCGAACATACCTTTTCACCCTATTTCAGGGTCGTTGAATCCAAAAATCTATGTTGGCCATTCGAAAAATGTCGTTTAAGGTCACAAAATGGCGGACAAAATGACTACCCAAAAACAACATTTGAGAACAAACAATATTCAGCACTGTTCATTAATGGACCCTATGAGAGTAGGAATGTTGGAATAAAGCTATATTTTAGGTATCA
>MJUT01013550.1:83240-98863 GCA_002080005.1 Gigantidas platifrons
CGTCGATCGTCCGGACGAAAAAGAGTGAACCGCGACTCATCTGTGAAAAAGACCCGTCTACATTGCCTCATTGGAAATTGTCTGGGACCATGTTTCGCCAACCAAGCCATGCCACGCGCGCGACGTACACGAGTGAGAGTAAAACCAATGTAAGGTCAACGAGCTCGCAGACCAAACTCGCGCAATCGGTTTCTCACAGTTTTTGGGTGAATGTGGTGACTATGATTGTCTACCGTAATTAAAGAGGTTTCAGTGGCAGTAACGTGGCGATTACGCAGGTGGGCAATACGAATAGCCCTGTCTTGACGTCGCGTCGTTACGCGCGGATGTCCCCGTCGCGGACGGTCGGCAACCCTTCCAGTATCTCTGACGACGGACAAGACGCTCTATGGTGGAAACATTCACACCAAATTGCAAAGTAACTTGTAGTTGCCTTTGATCTTGCATTAGCAATGCAATAGCCTGACCCCTCTGAACTTCCGTCAGCCGTGGCATGATTACAAGAGATTCAAATTTATTTTAAATAGTGGAAAGCGATGTGTATACCTCAACAGTATAAAGTGGTATGACACGATGTGTTGACGAACTTGTTATCATTATTCTGCACGTGGTATTTGCTTTTTATAACTGTCTTTATGCCACATGACACCTTTCACGGTTTAATAACTTTAGACACCGATTTTAGTGCACACTAACCAAGCCACTCGTCTGCCCAGTTTTCGTAATGTTATGCCACGCAGTTAACAAATGGGAGCATATTATGCTACCCTGCGTTTCTTTTTCCCTTCAGTATATAATACAACATCTGGTGGTATTTATTAAAATTTCTCCCATTATTACGGCATTTTAACCCCGCTGAACCAATGGTGGAAAATCTGCAATCCTCTAGAGGATTAAAATGTCTCGCGCATTAATTTCAAACGCATGAATTTCAAATTTTGAAGTAAAGTTCGTGTTAAATAATGAGAGAAACAAATGCCCCTTCAGTTGTCCATGTGGGTTACGATACTTCTCCACTCTCGAGAGTTAAATTTAATATTTTAACGTTGATGACCATTTCGGTTGTCTCCCTATTCTCGAACTTACTATATGCACACGTGTGATCAACAGATTTATCAATGCAACTGTGATTGTTGTTTAAAACCAAGAACAAAAATTAAAAATAATTAAAATATTTATTATTGTCAATTACAAATAACACAATATATTAGATAATTATATTATCTTGAACATCAAAGTAATGTCATTATTCAAATGTATTCAAGACGTGAAGTTTTGATATAGTAAAGGGTCATTACATTAAAAAAACAATTTCGGTTGTCTACCTTGTCTCAAAACTACAAAAGTCTGCTGAACAGATACATTTACGGGAATAAAATTGGTAAATGAGCGTTTGTTGGTTAATACATAAGTCATAAGTTTATTGGTTCACCAATCAAGGGCCCACAGGGGGCATATACAATATGAGCATAATTAACATTTCAGCTATATATATTATATCATGTTGAGAACAAGACACCTCCTGATCAGATGTCCACTTACTATGTAATCATGATAAACATTTGGAATTGTGTAGTGCTATGTCACAGAACCAACAGTACACATGTCTCTCCAAAAATAAAATTGCCAGCTATTAGAGGATATCACATGAACTTAAATCATTTCATGATTACGGCATATGCAATCCTGTGTTATTTATTGTGTGTAATGTTAATCATATGCGATGGTTTGTTATTATGTTTTATCATACTTCATGCTAAAATCTATTAAATTCATTGGATAATACGCATTTGACATTCCTCAATAGCTTTCTTTGGGTGTAGGAATCAGATTGTAACTACACCCTCTGCCGTAATAACATCCTCTGCAATATCACCCTCCGGAGCCGAACTTTGCCGAACCGGAAAATAACACCCGTTCCGTCCGAGTTTTCTAAATTCTAAATAATAAAAAAATGTATTTTAAAGTTCAAACTTTTCCAAAAATTTCTAAATTTCTAAAATTTCAAAAAATTACACAAATTCAAAAATTTTAAACAGATTCAAAATTTTCATAAGATTTCTAAATTTTCAAAAAAAAAAATCAAAATGATAAAATTTTCAAAAAGTTAAAAAAAAATCAGTTTTCATAAAATTTCTAAATATTAATATTTTATAATAATATTGAAAAATGATAAGAAAATTATAGCCTACCATTATGAAAATATTACTTGTTGAAATAATAGATATAGTATAACTAATCGTAGATTTTGAATATCAAAATAAGACCACGAGAGACCGAAGTACGCATAAGGATTTAAACGAGTGGGCGGAACTTGTTCCGTCCACGAGTTTAATCCTTAATGCATATTCGGTCACGAGTGGTCTTATTTTGATATTCAAAATCTACGATTAGTTATACTGTTTATTATATAGACTTCCAAAATGTCTTTTATATTATTTTATTTAATTTGTATATTTCATTCCACGCGTATGAATCTACGAGCAATGATAGTGTGTAATCAATATGGCCGCACATTCAAGTGTTGTCGCTTCGATGAAAAAAAAATGGAAATTTAAATGAAGGACGTGTTTCTGAATTTTATTTGAATATGGGCGAATTTGTAAAGTTGTTGTGGAAACATTCATTGCAATTGTGACTAATGTCAGTCCGATTTATCTGAGGAACCAGGCACGATGTGTTATTATTGTCCGAGTCGTGTGTATTTCATGTGTAACAAAATTCTAACTAAGGAATGAATCAATGTCCTCAAATGAAACGTTTTGAAATCTACCCGACTGGGCTTTAGTTTGATATACATATTTCATTTGTATTGCCATTGGAATTTGGAACATTTGTTTGGACATCTAGAATATTAAATTCTTGCATTTCCACATTTTCCAAGTCAAAATCATTTTCTTCTAAAAATTTGGAGACTACAGCTGCCGTATATGCGTCAAAATGATCAGAAATTTTGTTTTGTTTTTTTTAAATTTTACAATTGTTCAAAGCAGACGATTTTTCATTGAAAAGGGCTGGTGAAAGGAATTAGGAAACTGACAATCTACAATGCACTTTTAACAATGTCGTTGTTTGTTTATATTTAATTCTGTTGTGTTATGCTAGTGAAATGATTCGATTTAGAATAAGCAAGTGTTCTATTTTAATGTATCAATAAAATGATTCAATTAAAATAATTTATAAAAGTACTAAAACTTTTTCATTTGTTTAATTGTTTCAGTTTACAATCATGTGTGTATTCACCGTAACACAACAAGGGACGTAACCACTACACTTAAAGTTGTCTAAAAGTAGTTCTGGCGGGAAAAAACTGATACTGATATTTCACATGTGAAATATTGGAATTTATTTCACGGATAAATCTCCATAATTCACACCTATCTATATAATAATAGTTGTTGCTTTATTCAGGTAGTGATATGTACATAGCGTGTCCCGTTGGTTAACTGACTCCAATAAAAATTGAAAGTCCTCTTTAATACTGGCATTCAGTATAATAAAAAAAACATACTGCCTTTAGTTGAGGGTGTTATGGTAGATGACCACACTCTGAAAAAATATCACACTCTTTTTCCAGAGTGTGATATTTTTTCCCTCGTGTGGTCATCTACCATAACACCGTCAACTAAAAGCGGTATGCTTATAGTATGATTTTGTTAATCGTCTATTAATAGAGCGTGATTATCAGATATATATATATAGTATCAGATATATTATCAGATATATAAATCTTATATATATATTATCAGATATTATATATTTCGTAATGTTTCAACGATATATATTGTGATTATAGATAATAGAAGTCCAATTGTCCAAATTAAAGTAAAATGTATTAATTAACTCACCTGATCCATTTCAAAAAGGTGCCGTTGATCAATAATATCAAACACACACTTCCATATCGTTACCGAAAAGGTCACCTCGTTCTGCGTAGTATATTTAAATATAACATGTAAATACACACGGTTGTATTTTAAATGCACTTTGAAAAGGGAGGTATTGTGCCAATTTATTTATGCAATTATTGCGGAATATATACATGTATATACATATATATATATATAGTAAACCATGTCGGAATCGAAACATTGACTACTGGACAGATGTTTATTTCGCAATAATTGCATAAATAAATTACCAAAATACCTCCCTTTTTAAAGTTCATTAAAGTAATTTATTATTGAATTTTACAGTTCCTAAACGATGTATTTGTTATTAAAACTAAGGTTCTCTTCCCTCAGGTATAGCTGATATTAGCATAGTTTAACAATCCTGTTCAGGCCCATTTGGTTTTATTGCTCCCAAGGATTAAAAAAAACATTATTTGGCAGAATGAAGGTTATTCCAGAAAGGCGTAGTAGGCGCTAAATTTGATATCTGATATAAATAATATATACCGGGAAATGATTTAATACATCCGGTGTTTAGTGGGGCTCTTGTTACTCTATGTTTAGTTTTATCTGTATGTTTTGTAGATCGTTGTTTGCCCATTGTCATTTTTCTTTTGGCCATTGTGTTGTCTGTGCATCTGCCATTTACGGATTATGATGTACCCCTTTGGTATTTTCAAACACTTCTTGTTGTAAACTTTACAGGATAAATCTAATTTTATAAGACAATTTTAATTTGATTACGTATTTGTTGTTTTACCAGTTGATAACACTTTTCTATTCATCAGTATATGGAGACAAATATATAATATAAATCATAGCTGTAAAACTGAGGTATGGTTATGGTGTTTAACGCCACTTTCAACAATATATCAGTGACATCGTGGCATCTCTGAACATTTAGATAGGAAGCATTAACATTATTTCTAATATGTGTTCTTGAAGGGAGCGGACGTGTTTTTGTCGCTCCGCTTTTATGTCTAAAATCTTTGTCATTTTGTGTTGTGGTGTGACAAAATTTATATATTTGTGTGATTAGAAGAAGAGGTACGATTATTTTTAAGGTTTTTTTTGTCTTTTTTATACTCGTATTGCCGAGATTGGAGTTGGATTGTTTTTTGTACTTAAAGTTTTATATGGTTTCAAAATGGCCGTATGTTTATCGTTTTCGGACATACTAGAAGGTAAATCTACTCAGTTGTCGTTAACAGTTGCCGCGGGCAGATCTATTGACACTGTCAAGGACAATAGAGACGCTAATTTAATCAAGCGAACAATGTCGTCTAACTTTGGCTGTAAAGAAAACAGTTTTGTACAGTGTAGTACTGTCAGAACTCACGATCTTGAACATAATCAAGATTTAATCCGCGTAAAATCAGTAAATAAACCTGAACATTCTCGTTCAAATAATTGATCGAATGTTATGAAAAAAAGTTTTTGTAAGTTCTATTACTCAGAAGATCGTACCCTGGATGATGATCCGATTCGCACTATTGTCAACTATGGTCGAGACGTTATACGAAATCATACAGAAGGTGTAAACCATTACAACTTAATTGCTTTAATAACGTCTGAGAATTGAACCAGCTCGTCCATAATTAATTCGATTCAATTAGCGAGAACAAATAGATCAACAAATAAAAAACTTAATTTGAAGCCAAAATTGCGATACTTTTCTTCCTTTCAAAGGACCTGTTGTGACAATTCCAGTAGAGATGTTTCTCTTTTCTCCTTGAATTGTAGAACAAATCACTCTCTGTTTGTGATTTCATACTATCGAATAAAGTTGATATATTCACAGAGACATGGTTAGGGTCATCAGTTGACAAGAGCGTGATATCTGAACTGAAACCAGATGGATACAATATACATCATATATCGCGGCAATCCCAAACGAGGTGGTGGTGTAGCGATTGTGTTTAATTCTTATTTGAAGGTTGAACAAATTTCAAATGAGATTCAATTTACACATTTTGAAAAACTAGAATGTATGTTTAGCGGTGAAAACAAAAAGATTCGATTATGCGTGATTTACCACCCACCTCTATCGAGGACCAACAATTTCAGAAACTCTGTGTTTTTCGGTGAATGGTCAGATTTTCTGGATCACGTTGCCGTCACTCCCAATGAACTTATCATAACTGGAGACTTAAATTTTCATTAAGACAACACAAAAGACGGTGACTCTAGAAAATTCCTACAAACGCTTGAGGATCATGGACTTATTCAACATGTAACTGGTCCTACACACAAACATGGCCATACACTCGACGTTTTGATTACTAGAGAGAATAGTTCAATCTTGCTTGGACAACCTATCACACATTATCCAAATCTTTTCGACCAAAAAGGGATTTCAACATGTTATCATTTAGCGATTTCTTCTCGACTTCAATAGGAATCATTCACCGCTTCTCCCGTTTGGTGACGCTACTGTTCCATAAGTGGTTAATTGTGCGTTTGAATCACAAAGACGCTTGTATCTTAACGTTAACCTAATGAGGGCACTGAATTATAAAACTTGGATGGTGCAAACACTGAAGCTTAACTAGTATAGCGCGGGAGATATTACCTGTTAGAAGTATAGATTTAGTTGACGAGTATATGTAAAATAAAAGTAATATCTTTAAGTCGCAAGAAAAGAGTTTTCTTATGACCATATTAAGAAATAAAACGAACGTTTACAAGCCACATCGGCATGTACCTTAGTGTAGCCTATACATGTTCATAAAAGGTGTAATGTCTACATGATGCTTGGTTACTCACACTGCAATACTGATGAACTTCATTGCAACATTTTAAAGTATACATGAATTTCGGGAAATACTACCTCTAAGTGAACAAAATAGAATAATAAAGTCCCTGTCTCCACATACAAAATTTTGAATTAATATATACAGGTCTCTCTATATTTAGGCAATCTTCAAATCTAAATCACACTCTTTAAGATTATTTGGTACAAAATTATACAGATAATATATTCCTTCTTCGTGTAGTGTTATTAACTGTTAAAGATTCGACAACAAGCGGGTTAATCATAGCATTTATTTTAGAAAGATTTTGAGCAGATGTATTATGAATTGCATAATGAATACTGAAATAAAGAAAATTCGTTGTTTCTTACTATTTTAAATTATTTTCGACAGATTTTGGTAGCATTCAAATACTGGCGGATCATCGTAAAAAACCTGGAACTGCCATACAATGTAAAACTGAAGACTCAAGTTGTCACCGACAGAATTCCGTCGGGATTCGTGCTGATCAATCTTCAGTTTTCTGTGTAGTTTTTTGTAGACCACCACTATTTATCATTTTGTCCTTTTCGTTTGGCCATTGCATTGCCTGCCCTTCTTCGATATATGACTTCCGATAACCCTTTTGGCATCTACAAACTTTTCTTATCTGTTGACCTATACACGCACCACTCCCAATTATCAAATTTATTTCATTGTAATATATATGTAAAACATATTGAAGATTACAATTATTTGGCATAATGAACTTTTTAATGATTAAGGACTAAAGGCAAAGCACATGATTTTTGTAGGTTTATTCCATTCTAATGCAAGTAAAAACGTTATTGATAACTTTAGTTAGCTACCTGTTATTGAAATGAACAGTCAAACGATTTAAATTACAATTTCAGTAATGCTACGAAAAAAATCGGGAATTTGCATAAAACCCAGCGTTCTTTACAATAAAAACAAACATAAAAAAAAATGTAAACGTACATGATTGGAAACGTACGGACGACTGGGTTTGGTGTTTAACACCACTTTCAACAAATTTCAGTGGGGGTCAGTTTTATTGGTGGAGTAAAACGGAGTGCACAGAAAACCACGGACCTGCCACAAATTTATTTTGAATAAGCTCCCCTTTAAATGATATAAAGTACCAACTATGCTACTTGAAAATTCTATTTGTTCATTGTTACAAGATTTTTTTATTATTACTTGTTCTTTTTCTGTGTTTGTTGAAAATTGTATATTACTGCCTAAAGGTATAAATGAATTTGTTGTGTTCCTGTGTATTGTACATGTATGGTTTTGATTTTTTATCCTTTTACCCAGATTTTTATTATTAGTCATAAAGGGACTATTTTTTCCCAGAACAAAAATTCTGTTTCAGAGTGCATTTTTTTACAGGTACAAAAATGTAGCATCGAAATCTTTTCATCATAGTAAAATACACCCTTTTCCCCTTATGCTAAGGCAAAGAAATTAAATGTGATACACGTATACACCGTTAGGAATTTAATTAATAACCTAATATCTCTGGCGTACTGTAGTCAACTGTTCCAGCGCAATGGTTGTAAGTACAAGATACAGAACTATTAAAAATAAAGAAGCGGCCCGTATTGAATATCCCGCAATACGGGTAACTTCTTTTGTTTCATAGTAGTTTATCTAACTTGTACAATAATGTTATGATTTATAAAATTAAAAAAAGTCGTGAGAACAGTTTTGTTTGTGAACGAAATGTACAGAATTTTCCTATTCATGTTATAAGGGCATTATATATTGAAGTGCCCTTGTACCTAACGTTAACAATTCAAGCGTCATCGAGATTAAAACGTTCCGCTAACCACTTATGGAACAACAGCGACGTCTGTCGAAAGAAATTTGGTGAATGATCCCTATTTAACTAAAATAAGTTTTCAAGGTAAGCTTTTTAATTATTTTTGTGTATTGTTGTAAATATGACATGTATGATTTCACATTTTCAAGATGGCAGATACATTTGTAGATTCTATGTTCTATTTATAACTGACCAATATCAAAAAAATATTGGGCAGGCTATATTGGTCAGTAAATGCTGTCATTGCAGGATAAATCATTTATCAGGTCCGTATAGTCATGAGTAGACCTCATTAAAAGTCAATAATTGTATAATATTACCCAGGTCTGAGAGACATATTACCCGACCCGAATATGTCTCTCAGACTTGTGTAATATTTTGGCAGATTACGACTTGAGGTCGGGTAATACAAATGTATGTCTCTCAGACCTGGGTAATATTTTGGCATATTACCTGGCCCTGGCGCCACAAAGCTTGAGAATTTACCTAATTCTGAGAATATTCTCAAATAAGGAAATACTCAAATTTGATTGACTGAGAACACAGATTTGAGCAAAAAAAGTTTGCTCAGCAAAGAAAAAGTTTTGTGGCATCGGGGCCTGGAATTGTAATATGTCTCTCAGACCTGGGTAATATTTTGGAATATTACCTGGACAAGACCACAATAATATCATTATTATACTGTCTAATTGTCCAGGTAATATACCAAAATATTACAGTACCAAATATCACTACAGAAACTTACACGAAGAATAATAATTATAAATAGTGCTAGAGTGACTAAGCTATGTTCAGCACAGTACAAAAAAAGTACATTAAAAGAAATAAAAACGCTAAAATACCTCAGCTACATGAAGCACTGGAATTTAAAATTACGATAAATCAAAGCACAACTGTGACTAATATATATTAAGCTTTGAACTAGAAAGTCAATTACTATTATTAAAAGCGCTAGAGTATATTACCTTTATACCAAAAGTTCCTTTACAAATACCAAAAGCGTCAGTGTGACTAAACCAAATCACGTTTAAAACAAAATACCAAAAGTGTTAGAGTGACTATACTAGATTAAGCTTGTTATTTGAATGTCAATTTGAAGTGTGTTAATGATAATTTTATGTAAATGTGTGTAGTTTTTTTAACTTGTGACCAAAATGTGTACAAGAACGATCTCAAATTACAACCAGGTTTCAATAAAAACATTAATTACGTTATCAATCACTCAGCAAGTCACGAAAAACTTAAACTGGTATTTCGATGATCTTATATAATATTTTGAAATAAAAAAAAAAGGTATAATCTACTAGATCACAACATTACAAATGTCATCTACAAAAATAAAATATATATTCAGTCCTCGAAATGAAAATTTGAATTTATTGGTTCGAATAAAAATATTGAATTTATGTTTATGTAGTTCTTGAAAAAATGTGATACATTGACTGGTCCGAACAAAATTCTACTGGTCTTGGGCTGGAGGACCGGTGCTCATTGTGGGGACTGTATATTGAACAGCTCGTCTTGATACAGCTCTACGTACAAAGCAATTTCAACTGTCAAATTGGGATAAAAAAATCATCTTAACAGTGAACTTTATAGAGAAACAGTAGTTGGTTTCCTGTTTAAAACCCCATTAATCATTTTTCACAAGATTTAATTCAATATAGAAATGAAGAAGGAAAAAAATAAAAACAAAACAAACAAACAAACAAACAAACAACAACAAAAAACAAACAAACACACAACCACTCTGCCAACATATATCAAAGTATATATATATGACATTTGATGAAGGTATTTGTTTTTACCTCCAATTAACCTAAGTGGTATAACTTTGTTGTGTGATTTAATTTATGCATGTCTAATGCAGAACCTAGAGTCAGAAACCATCTCCACAAAAATGATTTCCTTTAATTACTGGCCAATTAATCGTGCAACAACGAGTACCTCCAAAATGGATCAAAATGATGGTCTCATTCGAACCAGATCTTTTTTTTTTATTATTTCGAGCTATAAGTTTGTGTAGCACTGCTATAAATAGCACACACATGTATGAAGGATATTACTCAAAAATGGAGTCAGTGAACAACACATCTTCTTGGACATACTGTCTATTAGAAATTATTGTTATTCGTAACCATGGTAATTTATGTTATATTTCCAACAATCTCCTTGGTATTCCCTAAGCGTGTTAAGAACCAAACAACTACACTGAAAGAAATCCTGACACTATAAGTTTTGTAATTTGTCAAATTGCAATAAATAGATTTGTGTCAGCTTTTTGTGCCTATTTTTAGTGATGTTGGGAGGGATGCTGTCTAAATTGACCAGTCAATAATATAATAATGATACAAGTACAACAGCAATATGGACAGAATGTAACTTACAACCAAGGCTTCTCTCAGCACCAATCACAACATCATCAAGACCAGACTGGTGAATTTAGACAGCATCTATCCCAACATCAAGCACAACAGCAACCTGGACATAATGGGGCACAAAACAAACATCTCCACCAGCATCAAGGTCAGCTGCAATCCGATCATAGTGAAGCATTTGACATTCTCCCTAGGCAACATGTACAACAACATTATGATTGATAGATTTTTGGTGTTTAACGCCACTTTCAACAATATTTCAGCTATATCATGGCGACCAGTTTTAGTGGTGGGGGAAGCCGGAGTACCCGGAGAGAACCACCGACCATGGGCAAGCAACTGGTAAACTTTATCACTTGCGGTTGCGAGTCGAGTGCACCCTTTTTNTTGTTAAATCCAACGACCTAACTCATTGAGCCACCTGGGCCCCTAATTATGAACAGGATAGAAATGAAACAAGTATTCAAGATAACTATAGAAGTAATCCACCAATTATAAATAGTGGAACCGGAAATAACGTGGACAATCAGCTACATATGGGAAAACTAATTAGAGATATACATAGTGAATCTGATCGTAGAATAGAAAATACAAACTCAAAACAAAATCAACCAAATGAATTAGGACCAACAATACTAGGAGGCATGATACAATATAGAAGAGCAGTAGTAGACAAAAAAAAAACCCTGACGAGGTCAGCTACGAACAGCCCAAAAGGATAACTTATCAATATCGAACCACATAGCTTTGTTGATACTAGAGATAAGAAAATTTCAAATCGTACGGACATGAGACAACAAGAACACGATAGAAAGAGAGAAGAACTTAATCACCTTTTTCGGTTGGAAATCCTCCAGAAACATCCGCCAGAGAGAATCCAACAAAAAAGACTAAGATTAATAACACGCAACATTGAAGGGATTAGGTCAAATTCTGCCTATGTAAACTCATTCAATATGGAAAACACAATACGGTGTCTACAGGAACATTTCCTCTGGGATTCCCAAAAGAACGAAATGAAGAAATTAGTACCAAACATGTGTAATTACACAATTTGTTATGATACAAATGACCCCCTGAATGGATTTAAGCTACCACGTGGACAGGCAGGTGTTGCAATTCTTTTGCCGCAAGAATGGGATGGTCGAATAAAGAGACTTAAACTTGGAAACGAGAAAATTCTAGCAATAACAATGGCTAGCTCACCTGAAATCTGTTTAATTAATGCTTACCTACCAACACAAAATCACAGGTAGAATATTCAGAATGTCTAGACGCCATCTTCGACATAATTGTGAAATATCAAAGTCAGTATATACAGATTAATACATGGGCATTTCCATATTGGCCTGGTTATCATCCCGAGACCCCCATATTGGCCCGAGACGCAGTCGAGGGCCAATATGGGTCGAGAGATCATAACCAGGCCAATATGGAAATGCCCATGTATTAAACTATTTATTACATACTTCCGACATCTAGAAAAGAGGCACCCATATTGGCTCGTGATGAAGTCGTGGCCCATATTGGCCCGGGCCAATATGGGCCTCGATATGAAAATGATCTTGTAGTTATCCAATAACCGGTTATTTTCCCGGGGTGTGAAAATATGGACAGTTTACTTCCGGTCATATTGGTCATACAAAAATGCCTTTATTTTAACTAAGTATGTAATAACAGATAATACTATGTGGGGAAATGAATGGTACTGTAATGGAAAGTAGAAACAACAAACATGATCAATTACTGAAGAAATTTATAACAGAGACGGGATTTGACATCAGCAAACAAGTTAGTAACTTGCCTACATTCTTCCACCATGCACATGATTCGACATCGCAGATAGACTATATTTTTGCAATGGAACCTAATCATACCTAAACTCTTCCACTCACATAATTGTCAAAGCAGAAACAAACATCAAAATTCCAATGGTAAAAAGCAGAAAATCCTCCAACAATCAACCAAAATTTATAGTTTTATGGGAGAAGATGGATAAAACTGCATACAATGAAATATTAGAGGCAGAACTGAACAACAACCTACAAGAACAGGATGATATACTAGTAGATCAATAAGTTAAGATCATCACAGATGCATTAATAGATGCCCAAAAGAAGATCACTCCGAACAAAATAACACAACTTATGGGACCAAAGTGGAAAGCATTACCACCAGTGCAAGAACTACTGACAAAATGCAAAATATTATATACCAGCTGGAGTAAAATTGGGAAACCGAAAAATCACAACCTGCATTTACAGTTAAAAGCAGAAAAAAGGAACTTACGTAGACAACAACGTATGGAACATAGAAAGAACCAACCTATACCAGAAGATCATGGAAAATCTCAACACTCAACTTTTTTTTACAAACTGATAAACAGAAACAGACAAAGTTGCTACAAACTATATTAGAGTCAATGACAAATATATGTTCGTCAAAGACGAACAACGAATAGCATTTGCAAAATATTACGAGGATCTGAGCATCCCCAAAGAAGAACTATTTGACAACTCATATGTCAATCTAATCTATGCAATATTAGACAATCGCTACTAGAAGAGGAACTTGAGAAAGTACACCACGCCACAGAACCCTTCACTGAAGAAGAAGTGCAGAACTCAATCGACAAGCTGAATACAAACAAAAACAGTGATGAATATAGAATTAATGCAGAACATCTTGTCCAGTATGGCAATAACCTCATATTAGCATAAATTTTAGATTATTTCTCTTATTTTTAAGAGGTAAGAAACTATTTTGATAAGGCCGTAAATAAATGTTAAACACAAACTTGACATGACATACCTTAAATAATTCGTGTTAAGATTTAAATTCACTGTATATAGTGTACTAAAAGCAATTCGTCAGTTAAAAAAAATCCCCACGCCCCAAAATACATGGAAAATCCATGGTGCTCCTACTAATGGAAGCTGATACAAACAGAAGAAGAATCTCTGTTTATATTTCTGTATTATGGTAGTGTCATCTCAAGATTATCGTGGGCCTTTTCTTTGTCATTTTATAATATGTCTTATGTTTAACGATGCCAATTTGCAAATGTCTGCATGATTTATTTTAATTTTAATGCTATAGTGCAGCTTTGTCTGCTTAGATCTCGAAGGTCAGAACATAGCGAGGCATTGCCACATATGTTCTGGTTTTTGACATCACGTCTTCCTACAATTTGCATGATGTCTGCTTTGTGTGTATGTCTCAATATGGTTGTATGCTTTCATGTTTTAACTGTATGCTATGTAATGTGTGCATGTCATGTATGTCTGTTATATTTTATATGTCGGGTAGTCGATTTTAAAAGCTCCTAAGAGCTTGTGTTGTAGTGTTTATTATGCATCGACTTTAAATAAAACTTTGCTTTGCTTTGTGGGTCAAGAGGGGTCATCGT
Source organism: Gigantidas platifrons (assembly GCA_002080005.1). NCBI lineage: Eukaryota > Metazoa > Mollusca > Bivalvia > Mytilida > Modiolidae > Gigantidas > Gigantidas platifrons. Next base: position 97,499 of record MJUT01013550.1, read on the forward strand.
GATCGTATGGTAGTTAGATTTACATATGTACAACTATCTATGCAATTAGAGGCCTATCACCACTAACAGTGTGGGGTCGAATCCCACTAATGGCTAGGTGTACTCCGACGTAGCTGCGGAACCGTAGCCCTTATGGTCCTTAGGCAGTTTTTCTGATATTTGCGGACCATAGGGCTACGGATTTCACCCTATCAAAAACTTTCGAATTTGCGCGGTGAAAATTTTGCGCACTTTTTTTGCAAATTATTGTCATGAAATCGGGTCCGAGAACGATCAAACATATATGTATCGTTTCGTTAGATATTTTATCTACATTCTTCTTTACTTACTTACCTCACGTGATAAATAAAATAGGGTTATAATTTGAAAAATCAAGTGACCTCAGAACGAGACTACCGAAGTAGCAAGATGGCTGACGAAGTAGGCGGAACTTGTCACAAATGAGACATTTGTTATTAGACGTTACGCGCGATGTTGGTGACACTTGACGTTACACATATATTAACGTTGAAAAGAACGTTTCGCGTCTTCTTTTTCATTTTTTCTTCTTCCTTATTTGTGTTTGGATATCGTGGGTTGGGTTAGGATGGAGGTGGTGTGGGTGTGTTTTTATGTATTGTTCTTCATTTCGGAATTTCACTTTTCGTTTTTATTGAATTTTATTTTATTTTGGCTTGCTTGTATATATTTGTGTTGTTGGTGTTTTCCTTTAGGTGTTTATTTCAATGTTTGTTTGTTTGCTTATTTATTTCGTTTGTATTCCCTTTTTGTATTCATTTATTGTTTATGTTATGTGACTGTACTTTATCATTTTTTCTTTGAAAGCTCTAAAACGAGATTATCATATTCTGTTTGTTTATTGATTGATGGTATACGTTGTATTCTTGAATATTTCTCGTAATACCTTATATGTATAATCTAGTCAAATTATAATTAAAATAATTCAGTTCATATTTTTAATTTTCATATAAATCAATTATATTTCGCGATTTTTTTTAACTATTATATATTATAGTTTCTACAATGCACACATTCTTCTTTGCAATGCTTGTTCAAAAATGACACACACAAAAATAAAGGTCATGCATTCATTTTTTAATTAAGGTCGCTCGAGTAAGCGGAAACACATCGTTATTCTTTTCAGGTTTGGTATATTTTTGTATTTTTTTTCGCTCTTTTGTTTGTTGTTTTTCAAGTTTTGACATCATTTGTTTGTTTTTAGCTTCGCTTTTTTTTTAGTTGCTGTTTATTTGTTTTAATTGATAGAAAACTATATCAAAATATAGAAGTAGCGCGACGTTATTTTGCCGTCGATAAGAAAAAACGTTTACTGGACAAATTGGGTAACCTTCTACAATTTTACGT
>MJUT01013560.1:11271-25628 GCA_002080005.1 Gigantidas platifrons
TCTACCTAAATGACCTATTGTTTCTAATCTTGTTCTCTCCTGATGCCACTATTCTACCTAAATGACCTATTGTTTCTAATCTTGTTCTCTCCTGGTGCCACTATTCTACCTAAATGACCTATTGTTTTTAATCTTGTTCTCTTCATTATTATAACTGATCACTTGACAATCAGCCAATCATATTCCATGGCCATCCATTAATTTCATATATGATATAATTCAATATTTGTTTGAGAATGTTTCTCCATTCCTGTAATGGCTCAATTTAGATGAATTGACCTGTATACGTGAGTGAGTGGGTGGGCAATCTTTCAGCTATATCATGACAAGGACAAGTTGAATTCGATGAGACGATGATGTACACTTTATATTACACCAACATGTCTGAGTTAGATTTGAAATTGAATGCCCACTAAACAAAAGTTGGTGGGTAGACATGTCAGTCCACTGTGTGTTATAACATCGTGTATCACATGTCAGTCCACTGTGTGTTATAACATCGTGTATCACATGTCAGTCCACTGTGTGTTATAACATCGTGTATCACATGTCAGTCCACTGTGTGTTATAACATCGTTTATTATATGACTATTAATATCCTAGATTCTGATTGGACAAAACACTACTTCACTCTCCATTTCAAAATGTGATGATCACCGCTCAAAAGTGCACGCGAGGTTAACATTACTTTTGAACACTGTAGCGTGTACCCAAAAATAGTAACAGGGGAAGTCCAGGTTGCTTATTTTGAAAATGTATTCTCTGATTGGATTGAAGAGTTTATTTCAAATGATTTCTAAACTTTCTCTTTTGCATAATTGTGTAAATGAAAAAGAATCATACGAGATCGTGACCACTGCAGATCGAGGGGATATTATGATTTAGAGGAAGGAAATGCTGGGTTGTCAATATGTGCGTTCGGAGTATTGCCGTAGGTAGCAAGACAACATGACATAAAAAAAAAAAAAAAAAAAAACTAAGGAAATTCTAAAAATTAAAATATTACTACAAAATTAAAATTATTAAGCAACTCGGACTCCACCAAAAACTGAGATATTGGACCAAGTGCAGATAAAAGTCCTCAGTTTTTTTTTCATCACCTGTAGAGTTGGTCATGATACAGGAAAAGTAATTGTGATGACTATTACAGTGAAAAAAAAAACCCCAAAATATCACTAACTTCAGATTTACTCATATAATAAAACAATTGATGACTTTGGATTTCAGTTAATACCACGATTTATCAACCCCAGAGGTCTGTTTATCACCTCGGCCGATGCGGCCTCGATGATAATCAGATCTCTGGGGTTGATAAATCGTGGTATTAACCTCATCCAAAGTCATTAATTGTATAGTATCACATGTCAGTCTACTGTGTGTTATACAACATCGTGTATCACATGGGTAGTTTGATACTACTAGTATCTAATTTTATAGACTGGGTGACAACCTATTGTTTCCTTCTACATTATATATGTTTGGATTGTTCACACAGTTGATCCTCATAATCTTCAAATTTGCTATAAAACGTCCAAATTGTCTTATTACTGTTATATAGTAAAATATGACCTAAGTTATAATAATGTCAGATAAAATATTACCTAAGTTATAATAATGTCAGATAAAATATTACCTAAGTTATAATAATGTCAGATAAAATATGACCTAAGTTATAATAATGTCAGATAAAATATGACCTAAGTTATAATAATGTCAGATAAAATATTACCTAAGTTATAATAATGTCAGATAAAATATGACCTAAGTTATAATAATGTCAGATACAATATTACCTAAGTTATAATAATGTCAGATAAAATATTACCTAAGTTATAATAATGTCAGATAAAATATGACCTAAGTTATAATAATGTCAGATAAAATATTACCTAAGTTATAATAATGTCAGATAAAATATGACCTAAGTTATAATAATGTCAGATAAAATATTACCTAAGTTATAATAATGTCAGATAAAATATTACCTAAGGCCATGCAAAGTTAATTACTTGGTTCTCAGGCCCTTTTTTGTCAAAATTGATGAGGGAGGGCGGCATTTTTTTTTATCCTTTTACTGCTGTAAAAAGTGATGAGGGAGGCATTTTTACTTTTTTTTTTGTGAAAAATATGGCAATGTATAAATCTTTTCATTACTTTATTGAAAATTTCAATTTTATTTCTTCTGATGGTGGCAGAAACATCACAAGTGGTTAATTTTTATGGAAACGTCCAATCCGCTGGTCCCAACGTACCATTTTTTATCTCCGTAAACAATTCCAATAAGGTACAAGCTTCGGAGAAGCCCCCTATTATGTTTCCTGGTAAAACTGGCAAACATTTGTGCCGAATTTGCACAGAAACGATTGACATTTTGTCTAAATGTCAAACGGAAACACGTTTTTTATTTATACATTGTCATAACGATGCTTTAAATCTCATTTAAGCATGATGCGTTTTAAAGCGTTTCACCGATCACGCTATATAAGAGAAAAACGGATGCGGTTGTTTTTTCCGTACGGACAGCGCTACCGCATTTAAATTTTTTTTTTTACTATTTTTGCAAAAAAATCGGCAATGCGGCGATGAATTTCCACATGGGGGCGGGCCTGAGAACCAAGAAATTAACTTTGTATGGCCTAAGTTATAATAATGTCAGATAAAATATTACCTAAGTTATAATAATGTTAGATAAAATATTACCTAAGTTATAATAATGTCAGATAAAATATTACCTAAGTTATAATAATGTCAGATAAAACATGACAGAAGTCCACTCTTAAAATAGTGTAAATATATGAATAAAGAAGGTTTTTTTTATCCCTCCCAGACATTGAACTACTACTGTATTTAAATATTCATTTATTTTTATGATAATTTAACACACTGTTAATAATATTTCAACTCATGGCAATTGTTATTTTGTTTATTTCAGTCCAACTATGCAAAGTCTAAAATCAAAAGGTTCAACATCAGAAATAGGAGAAGCAGGTAATTCGTAAACAAAATAAATGTTATGTTTTTCAGTTGATTGAATGATTGGTGTCTAACGCCAACCTTAGCAATATTTTAGCTATATCGTGACATGGAAAAAATATTACATTATATTTATTCCAACTGAAAAAATATTACAATATTTATTCGTGACTGAATAATTAGTATAGAATATTTGTTTTTCAAACGAGAATTATTATAGTGTTGTTATAATAAATGATCTAAAGGTATTGATATTAGGCTGAACAAATAAACATTCACAAAAGTGGTAGTAAAAGCCATACATATCTTCCTATTACAGCACGAAATGATATAAAAATTATGTTACTGGTACCTAAAAACATTCTTATACATGTAGTAGCTGTATAATTTACATAATATCAGTATACTTTCATACAATTAGCTGAATTTAGTATATATTCACAATACAGTGAATCAGACTCTCAGTGGTGCTCAACCACAAACACAGAAGAGAGAAAGCTAAATAAAGACATCTCCTTCATCATTTGAACCATATTGGGTGTAGTGGCTACCAGGCTCACCTTGAGTGTGGTAGATCATGGGTTCAAAACCCTGGTCAGGTCAAACGAAAGACAATAAAATTTGTATTTGTTGCTTCTCCGCTAAGCACACACCTTTAAGGAGAAAGAGTAAAGACTGGTTGGCTCAGAATCAGGATAATGTGTCCGAGTGGAATGACATGTCTATCCACAGACGGTTGTTTCAGTGAAAATATTAAAATCCAATTAAGCATGTTGGTCTAGTACAAAGCGGACATCATCAACATTTCATTGAATTTAACTTGTTCTCGTCATGAAAGAGCTGGAAAATATCTCATTTTGGCGTTAATCCAAAATCACTCATTCACTCACTGAATTTAATATTACTGTATTTATAACATTTTATTATAATCTAAATTATCAAATCACTTCGTTTGCTCAACAGATGAAAATATACAGTTTCAACCCGCTTTGGTCAGCTTATTTAGCAGAAGGGATTCAGATGAGTTGTCAGCAAAAGAAACTGTGAAAGAACATCTTTGGAATGTACATTTTGCTGAATTTGGACGGTATGGATTTTTTGAAAAAAAAGAACAACAAAAAATTGAATGAAACCTTTACGTGTGTGAATTATTTTATCTTCCATGATATAATAACTAGTACAGTGAAATCTGTTTAAACCGAACCCTGAATTATCTAGAATCCTGTATAAACCAAACTTTAAAATAAACTCCCAATGTAGGCAATATTTGTTAATTTAACCTGTATTAACCAAACACCTGTCTATTCTGAACAAAAAAGTTGGTTCCAAGGAGGTTTGGTTTAGACCAGTTTCACTGTAGTATAATTAGTCTTGCAACCAGCTACTGAAAAGTCGCTTATTTCTCGAGTTTAATGTGCTGAAATAAAACACAGCTGCAATATCTCTTAAATTTTAGATAAATATGTCTTCTTTCCATTTCAAGTTGTCGTCAATGATTTTTGTGGTAAGTTTGCGCAATATCGGTCTGTTAACTGAGCCACTCCAAAAAACACGTATTTCACTAGTCAATTTGAAAATGAAATTGTTGCATCATTGTATCACATATAAATAGAATAAAGATTCTATTTGCATGAGAAAACATGTAAAATGAATATGAATGTATTGGTTTTGCAAAAACGCATGTCATTATCGAATGTTAAACTTCCAAACATTGATCAAATTTACTGTCAGTTTATAGGCGTTTTTCTCTTAACGGACGAAAAAAATTATATCCGATACATTGATTTACATTCGAAATGCAAGAATATTGTGTTAACGAATTCCCTGCCAAATTTTAAGGTAAAACATCAAGTAGCTTTGTTTAAAATCAACAAAGAAAAATAATTGCTTACCACTTTGTAATTACGGAAAAATAGCCTTCCGTCAGTCGAGTCTATAAGTTATTCAATTAGTTCAATAACTAGGACAATTTGTTCACTTATGAACTTGCTTTATTGTTGAAATTAGACACACAATTGTAGTTTCACTGTCGTATTTCAATTGTTTTGTATGTATTTTACTTCAGGACAATTTGCTTTTCTTAGTTATTTTTGTAAATATGCGTTTATTTTAGAGTTTGTGTATTAGCGTTTTAAATACACAAATCAAACACTTGGGAATCGAATTTATTCCGGTTGCCGTTGTTTCATTAATCAAATTGTGTTAGTGCGTAAATAAGTTGTAAATAGTATTTTGACAAGATATAAATGATGAATTTTTTCTCTTGTTTTGGGATGTTGATTTCTATTGTTTGACATTTTGTTCAATCAGATGTAAATAGTCGTATAGGTCTTTGTTGTTCTGTTTTTAATCAACCCATTGTTTTGAAAACGACTAGCCCTTTAAAGCTTGAGCCGTCGAGTCCTAAACGACGAAGACCAGCAATTATGTGGGACAAATGTATTATTTGCCAGCGTTTGAACCTTGAAAACCTGATTTGAATGAGGAGTATAAGTAAGAACAGCTTCATTGAAGCTATGAATGTACTTCGAGACAATATATTTGAAAGTATAACTGGAGAATTATCGTCCGTCGATAGCTTACTGTCCCCAAATGTAAAAGTGTTTTACCATCGATCATGCTACAAAACATATACTAGCAAACACAACTGTAGACCATTCAAACAGCTTGAAGAGAATGAGGATACTGGATCAATTCCCGATTCAGCTGTCATTCAGACCCGATCGGTGGTTTAACCCAGTTCCATTGATAGCAATTTATGCTTCATATGCAAGAAAAAAAGTTTCAAACGAGACTTTAAACTACACAAGATTGAATGTCAGAGCGCCTAGATAGCTTAATGAGTCGTACAAAAGAGCACAATGATTTGATGATGCTCAAGACACTCAATAAACCAGATTTTCTGGCGAGTGCTGTTTATCATTCGGGGTGCATTAGAAGTTTTTATTGCATTCGACGCCACTTAAAGTTGAAATTAAAGAAACTGAGCAGTCAGCTCATGAGGTTGCCTTTGACTGCCTTATTTCTAGAATCAGTGATGACCTTTTTGTACACAAGAAAGCTTTTCTTATGTCTCATATTCTTGAAATATACAAGTCACTTTTACCAAAAGATGTTTCTGAAAACTACCAGTCGACTAGGCTCCAATGTAAGCTTACCAGTTACTATGGCAGCTCAATAACTATTCAGCCTCAGAGAGGTCAAGTATTGTATTTAGTTCTAGTCTCACTATTGCTGATGCAATCGCTGCTGCTGCAAAGTTAAAATCTATTTTGAAGGTAACAAGAGTTTAAACAAGGCATGTAAGCTTGGCAAAGTTACCACCATGTGAAGCTTCATTCGTTCAACATGTTCTCAGAGTTTCCCTTCAGACTTAATACATCTGGATGAAGTCAGACACAGCGCAACCACTTGAAAAATCTGCCTTAGACTTTGGTTAGGAAGATCAAAATGGATTGTCACCCGTTGACTTTGTTAGTCAGACTTCTTCAGATTTTCTGAAACATTTGCTGTGTCCATGTAAAGGCAAATCTTCATGTTCTCAGGGTTGTGTTTGTGCTGAACAAAATCTGAACTGCACTGAGCTATGTCAATGTCCAGGTACTGATGCATGTTGCAACCCGTTGACTCAAACTGCAGATGAAGATAGTGATGATGAAATGAACATATAATTCTTGCATCTAACTGTCACTTTATTTGGGTAGTCTGTGTACTAATAAGCCAGTGATTTTGAAAAGTCACCGTCCTGCCGCAAGTCACTGGAGAAAACCACCGACCTGCCGCAAGTCACTGGAGAAAACCACCATCCTGCAGCAAGTCACTGGAGAAAACCACCATCCTGCCGCAAGTCACTGGAGAAAACCACCGTCCTGCCGCAAGTCACTGGAGAAAACCACCGTCCTGCCACAAGTCACTGGAGTAAACCACCGTCCTGCCACAAGTCACTGACAAACTTGATCACATAATGTTGTATCCAGTACACCTCTCTATGAGTGGGATTCCAACTCTTAAATACCAATAACCCAATACAAGTTGTTGATTAGTTATGAAACATTAATAAAACTTTATGATTATTTTTAGGGGAGTTTGTATGTACAGAACACATAAAACACAGGATTTAGTATTGAAAGGTCTTCCAGAAAAATACAGAGGAGAAATCTGGATGTTGTTTTCTGGAGCCATTAATGAGGTACAGTGCTGTATTATAAGTCTGTGTGCCACGATTCCCTATGCCACGACTACATTGTGAAAAAAATGTTTATCTATGTAAATTTGATATCAAAAGAAAGATAAATCAGTCTTCTTTTCATTGATGTAAAAGATTTAAAAAATCAAGAACAATAAATATTAAAACAAATTGGAAAAAAACGTTTTTTGTTGATGTTGACATGTTTTGTAATTCTGCACATCACTGCCTGTATCAGGTATGCAGGGCTAGGAATTAAAAAAATTGGGCGAAATGTAAATGACAAATACGGTATTTGGTAGATTTGAAGCTTGCTGTAGCAGACAATGTTTACATCAGAAACGGAAGCAGAACCAATATAAGTGTGCCGACTTACAATATTTATCAGTATATATGTGTATAACATTCCATGTAAATTATATCCCCGGGAATCATTTTGTCATATCAACTGATTACCATTGTCATAACGACATTTCTTTATGAATTATCTTATAAATTGCTAGAATTGGTATTAATCACGATATGGTTTAATTATAAACATTGCTCAAAGTGGGATAGGGAATTAAAATTTGTTTAATTCCAATAAAATGAAAAACCAAAATATACCACACTGTTAGAACAGTTTAAAAACATCCAATAGAAAATTCCTAGAAATTCAATACCCCTAACACATATATATATACATGACACTTCAATAAAAAGTGGCAGGGTTAAACTAGTACCTCTCATCTCAGTAAAATATTGTGAAAAATCTAATTTAGATTGAATTTAGATATTGTTGATGAGAAAAAGATTGAATTCGATGAGAATTGGAAAATTGATTGTTTGCATGCTTGATTTATGACAATTTCAGCAATTTATCAGTGATATCATGACGACCACATTTAACGGTCGAGGAAAGCAGAGTACACAGGAACATCTATTAGAGTGTTTGTAAGTACATTCTCCTTTAGGGTAAAATTTCTTACTTAACCATTGTGTCTTGTTATAATTTTATGCAAACATAAAAAAGCAGAACTGTAATTAAAAAGTTATTTTTAATTGTAATATATTAACAGATGGCCACACATCCAGGATATTATGCTGGTCTGGTAGAACAAAGTTCAGGGAAATACAGTCTAGCTACAGATGAAATAGAAAGAGACTTACATAGGTAACAACTAATCATTTTTTGTGGCTACCTTTTAATCTTAGATTTGAAAATAGTGCATTTGTTTTTTTTGTTTTTTAGCTCAAGTGCATGCAAGTTTTTGCCCTCACTTGGCGTATGTCATCTGTCCGTCATCAGTTAAGGTTTCACATTTTAATCTTCGTCTGCAAACTTGGCAGGATTGGTCATTGGGAAAGGAACATTCAGATTTACACAAATGAAGTTGATCCTTCATGAGAAAGGGCTATAATGGGATAATTAAATAAATCTTTAAAAAATTGTCTTCTAGAGATCCAGCAATAGAAATGTTACAATATTTGCTGTTCTATCGCTGTTCTTCATACAATATGTACTTCCGCCAATGCTACTACAAAAGATTGCATTCAATTCTTAAATTTTTAATATGCTACATTGTAATAAATTGATATGAAATGTAACTACAGCTGGTTTATGTTCTTATTGTTATTTGATATTTATAGATCTTTACCTGAACATCCAGCTTTCCAGTCAGACCTTGGGATAGGTGCCTTAAGGAGGGTACTGACAAGTTATGCTTGGAGGAATCCTACTATAGGTATGTACTTAACGGTAGTTCTGATAAATTTTTGTTGTAGGAATTCTACTATTAGTTTCAATCTAACAAGGGCACTGACAAACTGTGCTTAAAGGAATCGCCATATATACTTATAAATCATCTAGGAATTTGATTATCTCATATTTATACCCCCAGCAAAAAAAGTTTGGGGGGTATATAGGAATCAAGTCAAGTCAAGTAAATATTATTTAAAAAGTCGGTGGTACAAAACAATAAACATAAGCTCTGTAGAGCTTTTTAACCCGACTTATACATAAATAAATAAATAACATGCATGCAACAAATTACAAGTACATAAAAAACACATAACTAAAATAGGCTAAGACATATAGGCATAAAAGGGAGGACTGTGTATAGATCTGAACAAGAACCCACGTGGCAAGCGCCTCTTTGGTCTCCTGTTCAAGATCCACACACAGATGTTCCAACATAAAGCAGCAGTTAAAAAGAAGCAGCAAAAAAAATAAATAAATAATAATAATAATAATAAAAATACTGAATACTCAAAACTGGCACCAACATAAATCAGTAAAAGCAGCACATGTCTAACTAATCAAATAATATTTTTTAAATAATTAAAAAGAAAATTTTAAAATTAAAATGCTTATTATTATCTTATTCTTATAAAAGAAAAAACAAAATAATAATAATAATAAAAACTTGTAAGAACTAAAGAATAAAAATAATTATTTTAAATACATAGCTACATGCATAAAAAGCATAAAAATAAACATGACTGGTTTTTCCTGTGGGGTATGCTGCCTTACGTGGTTAGTTACAGAATGAACATGAACACCCATCCCCCTCCCACTTACTAATTAAACTTTTGAACTGATTTAACCCCATATCCTCCCTAAATTCATTTGGTAAATTTTTCCAAAGTTTGGCAGCAGCATACCTCATAGAATGCAAGCCATACCTGGTCGTATTCACTCTGGGGATGTTCATCATATTTTTATATCTAAAACAATAAGAGTTCTCTTTTTTAGTTATTAATTCATGTAAATATACAGGTGTTTGCTTGTTAATAATTTTATATACCTCAATCGCTAAAGAACGTAGTCTACGGATCCTAAGTGATGGCAGTTTAGATTTTACAAGAAGTTGTTCATATGTACTAGAAAAATCATTGTAAATAAACCTTAATGCCCTTTCCTGTATTTTTTCCAATTTTTTCGTGTTACCCTCCCCACAAAAATGCCAAATCACCCCGTCCGTCCGTCCGTCCATGTACCTTATGGTTGCTGTCCAAAATTTAAAAGGGGAGATAATTCAACTTATACTGTCCGTCCGTCCATGTACCTTGTAAGCGCAACTCCTCCTAAACGGCTTATTGGATTTTTATGAAACTTTACACACTTGTAGTACACTACCTGCAGATGTGCATGAAGGAATATGGTTGCTGTCCAAAATTTAACAGGGGATATAATTCAACTTATACTTTCACGAAAGGGGGGGGTGCATGTACCTTGTAAGCGCAACTCCTACTAAACCGCAAGCGGGGGGTATCACTCAGTGAGGTCACTCACAGTTCTAGTTATTACATAGGAAAATGTTTTTTTTTTCATTTCAAACTAGGCGAAAGCATACTGATATTTTAAATGGCAATCTACAAATGATAAAATTTCACATGTAATTAACGCAATGGGATTAATACTCACCTGTATATTTATGTTTCAAAGGGACATGTATATGTACAGGTAATTAATTAACTATAACATACTGTAACTGTGAAATGTAGAACAGCAATAAAACTGCTGTCCCTTTATGTTAATTTGTAATGTTGGATAGTCTCTCATGTTTATTAGCATCCATATCCTTTCTTACTAAATATTGACATATCAGTTGATTAATTTTGAAAAAGAATTGTTCGTTGTACCTAGAAATTTGTACTTAATGAATTTGCTATAACCACATTTTTCTAAATAGGTTTTATTTACAACGAAGGATTTGATTGATTTTTATTTTTATTTTTGGTGAATTAATGCCACTTTCTGCAATATTTCAGCTATATCATGGTGACCAGTTTTAGTGGTGGAGGAAACCGGAGTACCCGGAGAGAACCACCAACCATGGGCAAGCAACTGGTAGACTTTATCACTTGTGGCTGCGAGTCGAGTGCACCCTTTTTTGTAATTTACAAAGCCGACTGCGAACCCACGCTGTATTGGTGATAGTCTTGTATGAGTTGTCAGTTAATCTAACTATCTAACTCATTGAGCCACCCGGTCCCCTTACAACGAAGGATGTGAATGTAATTACTTGGTTATATTTATCATGAAAGTCTTATAAAAGTAAATGAACAAGATCTTAGAACAGTAAATAAACAATGTTTTTAGTGTTGTTTTTCATCTTAATGAATTAATGAAATGTAAAACAAAATAACACCACACCGTCAAAACCGTTCCAAAATCTAATAGAGAAATTGTAGAAACAGACGCTAAATCGATACTCCTAACACACAAATACATGACCGCTCATGCATCTGAAAGTTACAGAAAATGATCTTATTATTTTATAGGTTACTGTCAAGCAATGAATATAGTGACGAGTGTTTTGCTATTATATGTCAGTGAAGAAGAAGCATTCTGGTTACTTACTGCCGTTTGTGAGAGACTGCTACCAGATTATTATAATACAAAGGTTGTAGGTGCTCTCATTGACCAAAGTAAGTTCATTTTATTTAATCTACTTTCACTTCATTATACAATTAACATTTAAATAATACATTTCCGATGTAAAAAGTATTTATTATGGTCTCTGACAGTTTATAATTCCAGGTTACATTAATGTGTAAATTGGGGATGCCCTAACTGTGCAAGAAATCTGTCTTTCAGAGTAATTGGCCTTTCTTGAATAATTTTGGGGTCGTTATTTAATTTTTATAATTCCTCAGTAACGATTTGCAATTGGTATCATCAATGTAATGCATAACCACAGAGGGAATCTAGTTAGCTCATCTGACTATCAAGTGGCATCTGTTGTCCATTCTTTTTTCACAGGTTTCAGGTGAGTCCCCTAGTATTTATATTACACCTTTGCTAAGAAGGATTTAGTCAATTGAAGCTACTAAGTGTTCAGCTTTAAAGGGATATTGTCTACGAATTTTTTGAAAATTTTTAACTGTCCATAAATGATTTGTTTAAGCTATCATTAAACAGTTATGCTACAAAATATACGATTGGTGTTCTTTTTTTGACAAAAAAGACCCAAAACTATCGTTATCCGAATTATTGTTCGGATGACAGAAATTCAAAGTGAAAGTAAAAGTAAAAACGGAAGTTTGGAATTCTTGGGGGTTTAGCTTTGAGGTAAGGAAAATACTGTTAAGATTCAAACACTTCATGATTGTCACGCTTGTTTAATGTTGTTTGAATCTTAACNTTTCGTAGCGTATTCGCCAATAATTCGGTGTTTAATCTTCATTTTATGAAGGTCAGTATGGAAAACAACAATCATTTTGGGTATGAAAAAATACAAATGTGGTAGACCTTTAAAACAAAAAAAATGAAAAAAGAAAAGAACAGTGGATACCAGACATAAATTAAGCCCCTATTATTTGTATATTTCAGGTGTGTTTGAAGAACTAGTCAAAGATAATCTACCTTCATTGCATCAGAAATTACAGGTGTTAGGATTACTTAGTATGATCTCACTATCATGGTTCCTTACTATATTCCTCAGGTAAATTACAGGTGTTAGGATTACTTTAGTATGATCTCATTATCATGGTTCCTTACTATATTCCTCAGGTAAATTACAGGTGTTAGGATTACTTAGTATGATCTCATTATCATGGTTCCTTACTATATTCCTCAGGTAAATTACAGGTGTTAGGATTACTTTAGTATGATCTCATTATCATGGTCTTTTGAGATAAAATTGAAGGATCTCTGATTTATTGATAGATAGACAGCTTAGAAATATAAATGTAGGATATTTACAATCGTGAATATTGATTTAAAAAAGGTGTTATTTTAATTTTTATTTCAAATTGTATTTCATTTATGGAACCCTTAAGCAGACAATTGCTGTTCCAATACAATATGTTTTCATATTTTATTTTCATCAGTAGCATATGCAGCAAGATTGATATGTATAGAATATAATACAAACTGTATCTCTGTTTATTTATTTTCAGTGTAATGCCATTTAACTGTGCTGTAAATATTTTGGACTGCTTCTTTTATGATGGTGCTAGCGTAAGTAATAATTCTAGGTCATGTACAGGCATACTTTTATTGTCAAAATAATTTTCCCACTGGTGTACTGGTAAAGTTTCAGTTATTAAACAAAATGTTTAGAAAATGAAAACAGGTGCAAATTATTCTATTATTGATTGTCAAATTGAAGTAAGTTGACATTCTGAGTAGATATATCGTGATTTGAAGGTTAGTATGGTAGGTGTTTAACACCACTTTCAACAATATTTCAGTTATACTGTAATCATCAGTTTTATTGTTGGAGGAAACAGGAGTAACTGGAGAAAACCACAGACCTGCCACAAGTCTTTGACAAACTTGATCACATAATGTTGTATCGAGTACACCTCGCCATGAACAGGGTTCAAACTTACAACTTTAGTGGTGATAGGCACCGATTGCACAGGTAGTTATAAATCCAACTACCATATGATCACGACCACGACTGCCCCTACCTTTATTAGAAGAAGAATATTTCTACGATATTAAAAAAAAATATATGTCTACAAATCAACACCAAAAGACTGGATAAAAAAATGTCCATTTAAGTTAAATTATATTATCATATACTTGTAGATAATATAGCTAAAATTTTACCCTGTGATAAAACTTTGAGTTTTGTTTAGAATCATAAGAGGAATTATGTTTATTTCACCCAGTGTCACAAGAATGACCCAAGTGGGCTGATAAAGCAAGTTTATTAACTCCTTCTGGAATGTTATTACATGCCTTTCCATAAATGTTCGTAAGTTCACTTCGTGAATTTCCAGAAAACTGTTTACAAACATGGTGTACTAAACTATTTTATTCAATATTTACACAGAAAATTGTTATTACTGCCAATTTTCTCTCTTGTAATATTGAAAGTGCTAATAAAAATGTGGTGCATTTATTGGATTTGCACAATAAAGCAATTAACTTTTTATTCTATAACTGCATTTTTGTATGTATTTAATTCTAGCCAAAAGTGACTAAACATTTTGGTATAAATGAAATCAGTTATTTTCTCTGTTGAAATATATGATAAACATATCACTACATGTCAATTTTCATATCATACCCTTTATCAGCCCTTGTTCATATATCATCCCTTGAGCCTATTGGCTCTCTGGCTGATATCATGACCAAGGGCTGATAAAGGGTGTGATATGAAAAATGTCATGTAATAATCTATATTTATTATATAGATAGGTGTGAATTATGGAGATTTATCCGTGAAATAAATTCCGATATTTCACATGTGAAATATCA
>MJUT01013570.1:0-11021 GCA_002080005.1 Gigantidas platifrons
CGAGTGCCTGTGGACTGACCTGACATGTAATTTAGACGAATTCAAGAGGCAAACACGCTGGAGTAGAACACCTCGCGATCAGATGCCAACTTCACTTTGTGAGACATTTGATGCGGTAAACCCGCTGATATATCCTTCTATAGATACCATCTTGTGTATCATGTTGACAATGCCGGTAACAAGTGCTATCGCAGAGCGATCGTTCAGTGTACTACGTCGGTTGAAGACATATGTACGATCAACAAAGAATAACGATAGGTTGTCATCCCTAGCATTAATGCATATCCATCGCGATTTCAGTGTGGATTTAGACAAAGTTATGGACAAGTTCGTGTCTGCTAAGACACGAAGAACAGATTTTGGGCAATTCTAAGTAAATTCTGTCTAACAAAAGCATGCAATCAATGTGTTGCTTACATGTATGTATTCAATTTACCCATGAAAACACCCCAGAACGCACCATTTTGCATCTAGTCAAAAACATTTTCTGGTTGCTTGCACTGCAAAAAAGGCTAGCTACGCCCCTGGTAACACAGTAGGATTAGCACACGGATATACAGACGTGCCGCTGGATTGGGTCGGTTTTTTGAGCTGTCAAATATATGACTGGGGTGGAAAATTTGCATTAGGATATGTGAATGGGTGGTAATTGGTAAGCAAATAATATATGAATGGGCCTTATCTTTAATACATTAATACACAGATAAATTACTTTTAAGATCTGCAGTCGATGTCCTGCGAGGAATCTGACATTTAGGGACCGACCATTTAACTTGGGGGGGGGGAGGGAGGGTTATGGTGGTTTTTTATCCGACAACACGAGAGTTAGAAATAAAAATCCAGAATTTAACATTAGGTTATATGACAATAACATCAAGATTTGGATTGGGTAAATATTCAACAAAACGACTCAGAAATAGGACCTTGGATCAAGCATGTCAAAATAGGAATCAAACCAAAGAAAGGGATATTACCAACAAGTCCACTTTACCGACAATTTGATCATTTGATGGAATATTGTTCAGGGAAGTGAAAACTGAGGGTGATGAAACAACAAAACAACTAGTCTTACCAACTACATATGCTAAAACAGTTTTACAGTCTTTACATGACGAAATGGGACACCCAGGAAGGGATAGAACTAACTCGCTAGTAAGGGAGATATTTTATTGGCCTAGAATGACTTCAGACATTGAAAACTGGGTTCGGCATTGCGACCGTTGCTTGAAAAGAAAGAAAGAACCACATAGAGCTCCTTTAGTCAGTATCGTCACAACACAACCCATGGAACTTGTATGTATTGATTATTGAACCCTTGAACCTTCTAAAGGAGGACAGCACAATATCTTAGCCATAACAGATCATTTTACCAGATATGCGCAAGCAATAGTTACTAAGAATCAAACAGCTAAAACTACTGCAGATGCTTTATTTCACAACTTTATAGTGCATTATGGTATAACGCAGAAAATCCATTCCGATCAAGGAACAAACTTCATGAGCCATTTAATTAAAGAACTTTGTACATTGACAGGGACCAAAAAGTCAAGAACAACTCCTTATCATAGTATGGGAAACGGAATGACCGAAAGATTTAATAGGACGTTATTAGAAATGTTAGGAACTTTGGAACCATAAAAGAAGAAAAATTGGAAAGCACACGTAGGACCTTTAGGACATGCATACAATTGTACTCGCCACAACTCGACAAACAAATCTCCATGTTTTCTAATGTTCGGAAGACAACCAAAATTACCCATAGATTTAGCTTTCGGTCTAATTACAGAAAAGGAAAGAAAACCACACACAAAATACATTCAGGAAATAAGGGAAAGGCTCGTACAAGCATACAAATTAGCATCAGAAGCATCAATTAAAGCACAGACTAAGCAGAAAGAAGGTTATGATCTTCGAACAAGGGGAGCTATCATTGAACCAGGGGATAGAATATTAGTAAGAATAGTGGCATTTGACAACAAACATCAGATTTCAGACCGTTGGGAGAATGACACTTACATAGTATTGAAGAAACCAAACCTGGATATACCAGTATATGCAGTTCAAAAAGAAAATGGTCAGGGAAGAAAAAGAACACTTCACCGCAATTTATTATTACCAGTTGGTTATATCTCTCAAACGCCAGAGGAAGAAAAACCCAAGCCTATCCCAAGACCAAGAACACGATTTCAGAAGAAACAAAGGAAACATACACCTATGTCATCAGATGAAAGTATTAGTAGTAGCAGTGAAGAAGATTATGCATTTGTTAGACAGGAATCTACATTGCCATACAATGTTGTTGATGCTAACAATGTACAAGGACGGGAAGAACTAAATACATCAGAATCTGATGGGGACGCCCAGTCTGTAATTGATAACAGATCAGATTCAGAGTCTAATAGAAGCGCTTCAGATGAGACGGAGAGAAATTTAGAAACAATTTCTTTTCTTGGGTAAGAAGAGGAACAAATGGAAGTATTACCACAGCCCAGACCTGTGATGATACCAGCTGATACTGTTCCTACATTGAGACAATGTTCGACTCGGACAAAACAACAACCAAAGTGGATGACATCAGGTGATTATGTTACAAAATCAGCTGTGACTACTAGTATTGAAAACTCATGGAAACAGAGAGCGGATTACTTAATGGAACTATTGAAGACAGGAATTTTAAAAGGCGTGGAGCAAGAAATTGGACATGTACTTATTTCCATTGTAAAAGGGATTGCTCAAGCTGAAAATGTGACTTGATTTATATGTTATGTTTTTGTAATTTTTAATCAGTTGATAAATTTATATGTACTTTTGTAAAATGATTGTATTATATAATTGTGATTTTATAAACTGAACAAATTGTCATCATTTATTTGAATGTACTACAAACTCTGTTTTATGACGAGGCCGTCATTTACAGTGAGGGGGAGTTTGTGGTAGTCTTAAATTTATGTAATTATTGAAAATCATCATATGGTATAATGATATTATTTACTTATGTTTTTAATGTTTCTAATATTTTTTAAATTAAAATTTACAAAATAAAACTTCACATGTTGCATATACAGTATACTAAATTACATGGTTCATTACACCTAAATTTTGGAGGGAAAATAAAGACTTTCCATTGGTTGATTATTTTTTACACACACCTGTGATAGAGCACAATTAAGACACAGACAGACATTTTGCTGAACTTCAAATATTTTCAACTGGAAACTAAATTTGGAACGCATATATTAATATTCTGTTTGTTTTCTAAAGGTCAGTTATCTTTCTGTTTTCTTATTTTCCATTTCTAATTTTTACTTTAGTATGAAATTGTGAGAATGCACATATTAAGATTGAAGTATGAATCTTGAGTATAAATGTTTTATAATTTCATTTAGAATTAGTATGAGAGTAATATTATCATGATTATCCTTTTATATTTCTATTAGTGTTGAATTCAGTGGACTTTGATATATAATTTATATATCTGATTAATTTATTCAAGATGATGATTTTGTTATAATTAATATGTTCTTAAGTCATTTTGACTTACCACTGCCCTTTTATATTATTCAGGAATTTATGATGTAGACTATAAGAGTAGATCATAGAGTGATCAATCAGCTGGTGCCCTTGTACCATATATAGGGTAAGCTTTGTATTTGTTTGTTTATTTGTTTGCATGTTTATATGTTTGTGTATTCAGTTAATTGTGTTAACTGAATGTATTAGTGTGTCATTTTTATTTGTGTCATATATTCTATATGTATTGTTTGAGTGTATAAACTATGCTGAAACTACATTTTGTAATTCCGAGGTGAGGTGACGCAATTGTTTTAAAGTTGCAATTATTTTGTTATTTATCACAGACAGAATGATTTACTTTATTGTATACTTATTAGAAGAGTAAGCTATATTGTGGTAATTTTCTTATAGAAGATAACTTATGAAAAAGTTTTTTATTTTATATTTCTTTGACAAATCATAGAGAATTATCTCCCTTTGATTGTGTATTGTCTTATGTAATCGTCTTGTAGTTGTCATGTATTTATGTTTATTATTTGTGTATTTGTAGGGTTACTATCTATATATTCCAAATAAAAGAATCGAACCCAAGTTGGACTTATTTTCATATTTAAGCCCTGCTACAGATCTATAATCGTAAACATGATTGATTTAAATGTAAAGATAATTCATTCCTAAATAAGATTATCCATTTATATATCTGCAAACCTCAATTTGATATAAATTTGATTTTTTACTTCGCTCGCAACTTCATCAACAAATTTCCAATATGGTGGTAATCACCTCGATAATCGGGCCTAATATTACCTGTTCCACAATCGGCCATTTCTAAAGAAACATTTTTAAAAGGACTCTGGAAATTTTACTATGTTACACTGGCAGACCAAAGCTCACCACTTTCGCAACTACCTTTGCAATCAGTGCCTATCACCACTGAAGTTTTGTGAGTTTGAATCCCACTCATGGGAAGTGTACTCGATACAACGTTATGTGATAAACTTTGTCTTGGATTTACGACAGGTCAGTGGGTTTCTCCGGTATCCTCCACCAATAAAACTGAACCCCACAATATGGCTGAAATATTGTTGAAACACCATACCTCCCATTATTTCGTAGAATTACTTATACCACATTCAGCCATTTCTAAATAAAAAATGTTTTTTAACTAATCATTTGTAATGGTTACCATGGTGAGCCAAAACTCATCACTTTCACATGTATGTCACTTCATATTTTGTTCAATCTAATACGGTTGTTTCGAATCATTTCCATTCCGTCAAAATTTTGTTATTTTTGTCCGCCAGATCATGTGATGTCGATGGACTAATCGGCATTGAACTTCTGGTGTCAATGTACACAACAAAAACTCCAATCGATTTGTGCCGTTTTAACGTTCGATCCTCAACTTAAAAAAATCTTAACATTTTCTGTAAAAGACAGATATCAATTAAATTATTTTATTTGTATCAAAGACTTCAATGCAGAGACAATTACTTGTTTAAAATTAACTTTGCTTTCTTTCTTTATTTGCGGATGTCAGCATCAAAGGAAAACGATCTGCCTTTATGTATATATTTCTGATATCACACAGACAGTGAGGTACCGAACACCAGTATTTACCCAGCCGTTTCCTTGGCGTCTCCATATTGCAATTCTTATTATCTACCGCATCTACGACTATGATATGCTGACGTTGTCACAGTAATAACGTAAACACCGGAAGTCATCTGACAAGGGGTTCAGACGTCATTACACGAAAAAAACGGAACGTGGTCGGAATTGACATGATTCGAAACAACCGTATTAGAATAAGATGTTTGTTGTATCTTTTTTGTCTTTGGTGATGCACTGACATCTAACCTTTCATTCACATTTGACCGTCCAATCATATGCAAGACAGTTAAATATATTGACCAATTGTGCAACAGCTCTTGGTGTTTACATGATTTTGATACTTAAAAATTGTGTAGGCTCATCGCTGATTGGTTGGTTGGAATATGAACCCTGACTTTAACCCATACAAGTTGTCATTATATGTTAATGTATCTCCAAAAGAAAAGGAATGACAAACAATTTTACTTTAAACATATTTTATTGTTCAATAGGAAAAAAATGGATAGGACACAAGTTTCACAACTTAGAAACATCTTCTCCAATGCATACATGAATTAATACAAAATGAACTTATATAATATTATATACATATGTTATGTTCATTGAAGACAAAAAATCCAAAATGTTAAGTATCATGCAAATGGATTATCCATGCTAAAGTATACTTAATCTAGAACACACAGAACATTCAGTTTAGATTTATATTTAAAATGGATACTTTATTAAGGTAGTTAGCAAATTAAGCACCCACTTTAACTAGAAATCCATTTAAATTCGATTGTATTTTGTTATATTTCTTATATTATAGATAATGATTTTCAGAAATATTAAGCTTTCTGGCTTGTATTCTGAAGGTTATTTGACCAGAAAAACCTCATATTATGTGGTTGCTAGAATTTTTTTATATGAACACGCCCATGGGTATGGGGATTCGGGTAGTTTGTATGAACTCCTTTCCCTTGAAAACAAAAGGGGAGGGAATTCATACAAACTACCCGAACAGTGATGGTCTTTGGAAAATGCTAAAAGGTATTAATACCAGCTATTCTGGACTGTATCTATGTGGTGTCAATGAACACTTTATCTTGAGCTTGTATTTATAGAAGCTTCATCTGTGATGTAATGGTGAACGTGCTTGCCTCGAGTGCGGGGTATAGTGGGTTCAAGCCTCGGTCGGGTCAATGCAAAGACTATAACATTGACATTTGGCATTACACAACAATCAATCACTCACTGACTGTATTTATAGGAGACTAAAACGTTGTTGTTTTACGACTGTATGTGATATATATGAACACTTTACCTTGCTCTTGTGTTGTTGTTTTAGGACTGTATGTGATATAAATGAACACTTTACCTTGCTCTTGTGTTGTTGTTTTAGGACTGTATGTGATATAAATGAACACTTTACCTTGCTCTTGTGTTGTTTTATGACTGTATGTGATATAAATGAACACTTTACCGTGAGTTTGTATTTCTAGGAGAGTGATTAATGCTAACCGTGGTGAAATATTTGGACATTGGGATGGAGAATGGTCTCACACATGGGGAGAAATAAAAGATGTTCCCAAACGAACACAGAGAGGAATTGAAATTATTCTGAGGGTAAGTATGGTATGATATTATATACTCATATAAATATCTCTCTGGTAACCTTACTTTTCTCTGGGAGACAAACCATCGGGTCTCACTCCAACAAGGGTGAAAATTGTATAATATTAACCTCAGGGAGTTAGGAGACCTTGATGTACACAGAAAGTCATGGATAACTTATTGTATAATTGAACATCAAGTAGGCGACCACGATGGCTCCATAAATTCTCTATAATTAAAGAATTTATTATACCCCCGCAGCGAAGTTGTAGGGGGGTATACTGGTTTCACCATGTCCGTCCGTCTGTAGACAAATCCTATATCGTACAATAACTTTAGTTGTGTTTCTTAGAATGTTTTAAAATTTTATCAGCTGTTTAATGGTGAAGAGAGGAGGATCCCTTTCATTTTTGACGATTTTCACTTTTTCGTTCCAGAGTTATTGGACTTGATATGACGGAAAATAGGATTTTTACCCTATGTCATATGATAACTTGAGTAGTGTTTCTCAGAATATTTTGAAATTTGAGCAGTAGTTTACTCATGAAGAGAGAAGGGTCTCTTTCATTTTTGATGATATTCACTTATATTGTTCCAGAGTTAGGGGCCTTATATTTTATACAACGTCATAGAAAAATTTTAGTAATGTATGATGGAATCTGGTGAAACTTTACTAAATAATCATTGGCTGGGTAATAGCAATATCAGAAACCCACGGCTGATTGCGCTTCGTTCTTCACTACATCACGTGGGTCGATTCGTACAAATTTCCTCGTTTTCATGCATACAATGTAATTCATGAGCCTATATCATTGGTTTCTTGACCATCATCTTCAGTTATTTAAACCAATCAGAATGCACCTATTATCACTTGTTCGATTTAATGTAAATACTGAAAAAATGGCCTCCTTGTTGATGAATACGTTTGGTGTAAAGGAATTAAAAGCATTTCAGAAAGAAACAGTTGACAATTTGCTTGATGGAAAGGATGTTTATCCATATTAACCTCCAATTTTGAAGAGTTCCATTTCCGTAAGCGCTAATCTGATTGGATAATTCTGTCTGATGAATATTCATGAAACGAGGAAATTTGTACGAATCGACCCACAGTGATGGAGTGAGGAACGAAACGTAATCAGCCGTGGGTTTCCTACGATGGGTAATAGAGGAGTGTCCCTTTCATTTTTGGTCGGAACAATCTAATGTTTTGGTTATGGAAATCGGTTGGACAGATGTGGGGAGCGGGGGGTATGTCTTAGTGAGCTGTGCTCATAGTAATACTAGTTATTATACCCCCGCTCGACGAGAGTCGGGGGTATATAGGGATCCTCATGTCCGTCCGTCCGTCACACTTTTGGTTTCTGGATAATTAAAGTACCGCTCAACCAAATCTTTTCAAACTTTAGAACAATGCTGTGGACCATTAAATACAGGTTGAGTTCGATTACGATATATTTCACATGTACCGTTCCTGAGTTATGGCCTTTTTTCTCTTAGAAAATAGGGACTTTTTAGGTTTCCGGATGATATTTAAAGTATGGCTCAACCAAATCTTTTCAAACTTTACCAAAATGCTGTGGGCCATTAAATACAGCTCAAGTTCGATTGCGGTGTATTTCACATGTACCGTTCCTGAATTATGGCCCTTTTTCTCTTAGAAAATAGAGACTTTTTAGGTTTCCGGATGATATTTAAAGTATAGCACAACCAAATCTTTTCAAACTTTAACACAATGCTGTGAACCATTAAATACAGGTTAAGTTCGATTACGGTGTATTTCACATTTACCGTTCCTGAGTTATGGCCCTTTTTCTCTTAGAAAATAGGGACTTTAAGGTTTCTGAATGATATTTAAATTACCGCTCAACCAAATCTTTTCAAACTTTAACACAATGCTGTATACCATAAAATACAGGTAAATTTGATTAAGGTGTATTTCACATTTACCGTTGATAAGTTATGGCCCTTTTTCTCTCAGAAAATAGGGACTTTCTAGGTTTCCGGATGGTATTTGAGGTACGACTCAACCAAATCTTTTCAAACTTTAACACAATGCGATGTACCATAAAATGCAGATTAAATTCGATTATGGTGAAATTGACATTTACCGTTCATGAATTATGTCCCTTTTTCTCTTAGAAGATATGGACTTTACAGGTTTCTGGATGAAAATTTGGAATGTGGGGGTATCTGTGATCACCAGATCAACTTTCTCTAGTTATTATTATTATTATTATAAAGGGGGGGGGTTCTAGAAAAGATAGTCCTTGATGTACACAAAAGTCATGGAAATTATTCTTAGGGTAACTATTGTATGAGGGTCCTTGAAAGGAGACCTTGGTGTACACAGAAAGTCATGGAAATTATGGAAATTATTCTGAAGGTAAGTATTGTATAATTGAACCTCAAAAAGGGGGGGGTTCTAGAAATGATAGTCCTTGATGTACACAGAAAGTCATGGAAATTATTTTTAGTGTAAGTATTGTATAATTGAAACACAAGGAATGTCCTAGAAAGGAGACCTCATTGTACACAGAAAGTCATGGAAATTATTTTTAGTGTAAGTATTGTTTAATTGAAACACAAGGAATGTCCTAGAAAGGAGACCTCAGTGTACACAGAAAGTCATGAAAATTATTTTTAGTGTAAGTATTGTATAATTGAAACACAAGAAATGTCCTAGAAAGGAGACCTCAGTGTACACAGAAAGTCATGGAAATTATTCTGAGGGTAAGTATTGTATAATTCAACCTCAAAGGAGGGGAGGGGTCTGGAACAGATTGTCCTCAATGTAGATGTACACAGAGAGGCATGGACATAATTCTTAAGGCAAGTATTGTATGATATTAACCCCAGAGAGAGTCCTAGAAAGGAGACCTCGTAGTATGCAGAAATGCATTGAAATTATTCTTAGGGCAAGTATTAAATAATTTTAATCCCAGGGAGAGTCCTAGAAAGGAGACCTCGGTGTACACAAAAAGGCATTGAAATTATTCTTAGGGCAAGTATTATATAATTTTAATCCCAGAGAGAGTCCTAGAAAGGAGACCTCGGTGTACACAGAAAGGCATTGAAATTACTCGCTCTTAGGAAAAGTATTGTATGATATTAATCCTACGGGGTCCTAGAAAGGAGACCTCAGAGTACACAGAAAGGCATTGAAATTATTCTTACATACCTGTTAACCTCTGTGAACTGCTAGGAGAGAGATCTTCCCCCTACCAACTCTTCTAAGGGGGAGATTTTGCTCGTCGCCTTTTAAACGCACAAAATTGTACCTTGATCTTAAAGCAATGATGTAAAATGGTATATAAAGACACATTCATTGTATACAAATTTATTGTTGGCCCTTCTATTAATAGCTTGACAGTCTAGTTACATGAACTTATGTTACTCTGGTATATTAGAACAGCTTTCTTTGCTGCTCTCAGAACACTGTCACTTGGATTGAATTCAAAGCATACTTTGTCTTTGTTTTGTTTTGCACATATTAAACAGCAAATACTAATAGTGTCATTGTTCAGATCTGGTCACTTGGTCATCAACTGATTTTGTTGGTATAAACTGGTGCAATTGGGGGTTTTGTTAGTAGCAGTGACTGCTTTCTTATGTAAACTGGTCTCTGAGTGTTTCTTAATATCATACAGTCCCCCTGAAGCAACACTGAAGTTGGAACTAAACAGAGTGCAAAATGGCAGATCATTTCCCAACGAACTTTACTCGAAGGGACTGTCAAAATATGTTCGAGCTATCGGAAGTTCGTGCCACCGAGGTCCCGTAATTTTAGAGAGAGAAAAAAATCCTATTCTGACCCGGGACAGTTTCATTACGCTATGATAACTGATGCACAGTAAATTAAAATTGGCCTTTCTCGTAAAAAATATTTAATCCTTTAGAAAGTTATCAAAGACTACGGCTTCTGAATAGCTCTTTGGTATCTTCAAACGTACCTTAGAAACTTTTTTTTTTCACTTTGTTCGCGATCTATTTTATAAACAGGAAATGCGAGGTGGGTATTAACACTTGGATCGATATTTCGGTATAATGCTTGATAATTCGAATATATATATTTTTAATGGCCAATTTTCAAATTTTAGCCATTTTCTTTCTTTTAATTTGAATTTGAAGCAATTATATTTGTTTCTTTTGATATTATATACACAAATAAACTCATGTTAATCACAGGCGCTCATGGCACGGACTCACCACCCCCCTTTTTTCTACCTGTCTGTTTACAAATTTATTTTCAATAAAATTTCTTCATTTGTTTATTATTAGCCGAGTTGCAACGAAGTTGCAGT
>MJUT01013570.1:44543-57494 GCA_002080005.1 Gigantidas platifrons
TTTTTTGATTGGTGCAACTTTTGTTTATTAACCAATCAACTAATTCTTTACAAACAGCGTAATTCAAACCAAACTTTTCCACCTAATTTCGGGACTGATTTCCGGACATAATTCTGCGTCCACTAAGAGTTGTCGTTCTTTTTACCCATGCTAATAAGAGCAATGTTTTGTCAAAAATTTAGTTAAAGGGGCATTAGCTACGATTTTGACCAAAACAATTATATGTTTTGGAAATTGGTAAATACAAATGTAGCTTTAAAATGATGAAATAAAGGTAAATATTTCACATTAAACAGCTTATCGAACCACTTTCTGCCTTTTGAGAATGAAAATGACCATCGATTACTTATTTGCTTGCAAGCAAATAATTTGACCTCGCTTTTTCCGTATGCAATTGACCTTACTAGTGATAGGTAAAAACGAATAATTTGTATTTTGTCGCTTATTAACTGCCAACTTGCATGGTTCTTTGTCCATAATTAACACCGACTAAAAGCAGATTCACAAAAAATTAAAAAGAAGTGCATTGTTGTACTGATTTAATGACGATTTGACAAACTCCGTAAACAATGTCGATAATTAATAAAATGACGTCCATTTCTTGATCGATCTCAAAACACGAGCAGTTGCAGGTTTTTTCCCCGATGTGCGTACATTTCATAACATTTATAAGTTACAGAAACACGTTTTATTAAGGCATCAATCATATCTGATAGTTTTTAGGGTAACAAAAATTTACGATTTGGTAGATAATGCCCCTTTTTTTCGTTTGAAGAGCAGTACTTAGTTTGAGCGAAATCCTCCAGAAACTTTACATATGAAACTACATACTGCAAAATGTTACGACACTGTGGTACAACTTTCACCTGTAATCGTATACCGTATCATATAAAAATTGTCTGAAGAATATACAGTGATTGGGATTACCACGCGCCCTGTGCCATAGTCGCAATACCTGACGAAATGGCGCATTTCCACATAAAAACTCCGCGTCATACGCGCGCATTCGTTCTCTGATGAAGTCAGACGTACATACAGCCGAACCGTTCTGTCAAGACTGCACGGACATGTCTTTTCCTTTAGTTTAACTATGAGAATGAACATAAACAAATCCGTGTTGATGCCAAAGTTGTTTTTCATTTGAGGGTCGCTAAAGAGTGGGGAGGGCAGTGTTCGAAATTAGCGGTGGTCCGATGGCCCGCGGCCAGTGATTTTTTTTGTCTGGCCAGTAGAAATTTCAAAACCACAAGTCCGATTGGCTTGTGGAATATTTTTCATAAAAAATTAATGATCACGTCAATTGTTGAATTCTCGCATTCAAATCAAACAATTGCTCCCTTCAACAACGACAAAGTTGACGGGATATTCCATTTTAAAAATAACTTTACCTCAGAATCGTAAATAGCAGTTTGCGCATGCGGTAAATAGATATGTTTTCGCCCCAATATCTTTTCATCCTTGTGTAAAACTCGGACCGGAACAAAGCTGACATAATTAAAAAAAAAAAAAGTTACCGATAGCAAATTATGTTCAAACACGAACTAGTGTAATCTTCAGTAATATAAGTATGATCATTATGTATTATGAATATATGACTACACAATATTTTGTGCGATTTTTTTTATCCATTTAAAACCCAGGGTCGAATCATTTTGGGGCGTACTGTCTTGTTGCTTAACTCCTTCCATATTGTTTAACTTCCGGTATAAAAAAAATAAAAACCTATGGCTATTTTGACGGGGCCCTACCGCAGTTGTTCACAGAAATGAAAGTGTGCTGAAAAACATATTTAAAAGGGGGTACGAGGAGATAAGGGATAGAAAATTACTAGAAATCTGGAAAAAGAACCGGACATGGCTCAAATACGAATACGTCAAAATGCCGGCCCCACATTTTAGCTCACCTGACCCGAAGGATCAGGTGAGCTATTGCCATCACTTGGCGTCCGTCGTCCGTCCGTAAACATTTCAATCTTCTTCTAGAGAACTACTGAAGCAAATGGGACCAAACGTGGCAGGAATGTTCATTTGCAAGGTCTAACCAAGTGTTGTTACTTTCGTTACGATCGGTTATTCAACATGGCTGCCAGGGGCTATAACAGCCTCTGATTGGCTGAAATTTTTAATGATCTTCTTCTCTGATACTACATGGAGGATGGAATTGAAAATTGCCATGAATGATCATTGCAAGCTGCTAACCAAGTGTTGCTACTTTTTGGACCGATTGAAAATCCAAGATGGCCGCCAGCGGGGGACATAATTTAACATGGCGACCCTATGGGAAATATGTAAAACAAACTTCTTCTCAAGAACCACTGGATGGATTGGAACCATACTTGGCAGAAATGTTCCTGACAAGGTTCTGATCAATTGTTGTTACTTTTTGTTCCGATTGGTTATCTAATATGGCTGCCAGGGGCTATAATAGCCTCTGATTGGCTGAAATTTCAAAGCTCTTTTTCTCCGATACTACATGGAGGATGGAATTGAAATTGTCATGAATGATCATTGCAAGCTGCTAACCAAGTGTTGTTACTTTTTGGACCGATTGAAAATCCAAGATGGCCACCAGCAAGGCTGCTGTTACTAAAAATAGAAATTTCTTCAATTGTCCATTGCTGCTTTAGTATAAACCAAAATGAGCTCAAATTTTAACTGCAGCTACATGGCAAGGAGTAGTTTAACATATATTCCGGTTTTTTCTGTGAAATTTTTCTTTCAGCCGATTAAACCGATTATGCAAATTAGGCATATTTTGATAAAAGATCACATTTAAATCTTCTCCTCTGAAACCGCTGAACCAAATTAAAGCAAATTTGGCTGGGATGGTCCTTGGGTGGTCCCCTTTCGATATGTGTCCGACAGCCCTGCCCTCCATTCAAAATGGTTGCTGTTACTAAAAATAGAAATTTCTTTAGTTGTCAATTTCTGCTTTATTACAAATCAAAATGAACTCAAATTTTAACTGCAGCTACATGGCAATGAGTAGTTTAACATATATTCTGGGTTTTTCAGTGAGATTTTTTCAGCCAGTTTATTTCGTTTAGGAATATTATGAGATAAAAATCACAGCAAAATCTTTTGCTCAGAAATTCGAGTTGAGAAATGATCTTTGGGTGACCCACTTTCAAAATTATGTGTAACACCCCCCATTTCTATCAACTTTAGATGTCAAATTGAAAACCAGGTGAGCGATTACAGGCTCCTGGGAGCCACTAGTTTCCCAAAATAATTTAACTTTTGTGGTTCAAATGTTAATAAATGTAAAAAAAAAAAAAAAACCACAGAAGCCAAGGTATTGTGAAAAAGAAAAGGACAAAGCCAAGACACGAAATTTTAGAAGTTTAAGCTTTGGGATTTGATAACAATGGCTTGGTCAAGCCTTACTGGAAAGTATATTTATAATTTACAACATGATTCTGGCATGATAACATAATCCATTTACCATGGAAAGTGAATGTTATATCAGTTGCAATAAAGTAAATAGAACAAGACAGTATATAAATTTAAAAGACAAATCTTGAGTTACAAGACATCACACATGATATCATTGTTTGAGTAGAATTTGTTTTATTAAACATGCCATTTTGACAAACAAAATTGGGAACATTTTGGTAAAATATATTTTATTCCAGGGTTCGAAATTACTGTAGGTCCGATAGCCCGAGGCTAGAAGAATTGCGCTCGGTCTAGGCCAAGTTGTTTTATCGTAGACCGTGTGTCTAGGTGATTTACGACTATCAATTTCCAGAAATTGTGTTCCGTGCGGACATCGTTTTCTATCTTATGTAAAATCATTGGTCATGTCGGCACTACTCATTTCTCCGCTATATGTAAGAACTTATACGACTATGATCACGAGTTCAAGGTTACTTTTTCAATAAAAAAATATGTGGAAATTCTTACCGGGAGTTTCAAAACCGGAGTCTAAACGGAAAGTTGACACCCGTGAAAGTAACAAGGCATACGATGCCACAAAAAGGAAGAGAACATTTCAACCTCACTGGCTTCAAATGTACAAATGACTACATTTTGACGGAGAAAGTCAGCTGATGTCCTGTGACTGGTGTAAAACATTTGGGAAAGACGACCCAGACGGTAAATTTGATAAAGGCACCAATATTGCGATAATTTCAAAAAAGACACCTTAGATTACTGGAGGAGATGGAGTCAGATTATGAACTGGAACCTGAGGACAAATAAAAATTCAGAATAAAACAAAATTATTTAAATATTTGTCTTTTATTCACATTTTTCAACCTTTGAAATAAAAAAAAAATCACTTTTTTGACACAATATTTGCACATCTCTTACATTCAAAACATACTCAGAATGCAGGATTTTGCATGTAATTATTAAAAATGTTCAAGGGCGGGCATACCCCCAAACCCCCCTAGCAGATGCGGGTCACTTCACCGACCCTCGCTGTAAATACAGGTCTAGACAGTTTCCTTCAGGGCTAGAATAGATTAAATCAGTCTAGACATCAATTCCCATTAAATTATATCCCTGTTATTCTGAAAAAAAGTGGGGTTGATTTGACCTGATTCCCTCAAATACCACGAAGGCTGGAAGGCTGGGACGTAATGATTTTACATGTACCAGTATATGTATGACAAGAGGCCAAGTGAAGATGAAAAAGGGGGGGGTGGAGTGATGAGGATGAGGAGAACGAACTGCCGGAGCTCCAAACAGAGAGACTCATTCTTTTTTTTATTCAAGAGAATAAACATGTGATATCATGATGCTTTTCATTACTTTCTTTCAATCTATGTCAGATTTGGTCAATTTACTTTCGGGCCAGTGAATATGTATTCGGGCCAGTAAAGTTCTCATGAGTACTGGCCCGAATGGCTTGTAAGTTCCAAATTCCAAAGTTATTGACTGGGAGGGTAACTAGTATTAAAACCTTGAATTATTCTCAGTCACAGCGGCATTTTAAAATATAGCCATGCTCAATTCGTTATTTAAAGCGTAGTAAAAATAAGGATTTAAAATGCCCTTTCGACATCAATATTTTAAAAATAGAAATGGGATTTTCTGCGAACTCAAACTGAACTTGCGATGAGAGCAATGATCAAATATTTTGATTTGACAATTGTTTGAAAACTTGCCAAAAATAAAATACTTCCTGGCATATCTATTAACCTGGCATAGTCAAGCCATAGTGCTTACCTTTTAACTTACAATTGTATTTCTTAAGTGCGAAACAAGGATTTTAATAACTTTTATCTAGAGGCACAGTTGTGGAAACGTAACGGGGTGGGGGACTCCGAGTCGTTACCGAAGGATCTTTTATCCTTTTAACAAAAGTGACTTTTTAAGGTCGTGAGTGACTATAGGAACCTACTCCGTTACGACAATTTTAAAATTGTACATATGGATTTTACATCATTGGTGGTGGATGGACATAATTCAATGTAAATTCTGTGCACATAAGGATATTTTATTTGTGGAGGAAACTGAGCACTGTAGATAGATAAGCACATGTTCAACATACACACGTATGGTTCCTCTACGAAGGGGGTCAATTGGTCCAACGATTAAGATTATTTTATCGGTCCAAGACAATTTTTGTCGTACTTTTGCCACTGTCCGACGATCGCGAACCTTCGGAATGACTGTTTTTGACCGTAGACATCTTCGGACTGTCTGTTTTTTCTTATATGCCATTAAATGTATGTTGATTTTGGGAGTGAAGCTTCCAATTAGGTAAAAAATAGAAAAGGAAAACAAATTTGACAATTGTTGCAAATACTTTATTACATGTATTAAAGTTTGTTAAACGTTTTTATTCTACATTATTTTTCACACTGGATTTTGGCGCATAGTTCTGTCATTATGGCCCATTCATATCAAAAATGTCCCATTGACAAGGAAGGAAAGGGGGCCATAGTCCCATTGAAAAAAATTAATTTAATCCCAATCACTGAATATAGCTCACATTTTTGCTCATTTGACGACAAAATTGCAAAGTTTTTGTAGAGTATGATACGCTGGGTCGACAATGCTCAATATCTGCATTTATGAAACAAGACAATATTACAGAAATGCATATTTACGTGAAATATGAAATTATTTCTTTCATGCTCCAGTGTACATGTTTTTACACAAAAAAAGAAAACATCAAAAATCACCTACTAAAAAGTTGTAAACTTGATTCAGCCAACACCAAAGTTATATTGAATGACATTTTCGGCTATACCATTGGCGGCATATCTTTCGAAGGTTTAGTTTCTGCCACAAATGACGCGGATTTCGACTATAGATTGCATTCATGTCAAGAAAGGTGGAATCGAGTTGCACCAGGGTTTGTAGATTGGTTTATAAAGAATGAAAGCCAAGTCTTTAAAACGAGAATTATTTTTGAAGTCCGAAATCGTGCGCTCATAAAGAAAACGATATTCACTACTAATGGTTTCGAAAGTAAAAATCCAGCATTGAAAGACTGGGTTGACTTTTCACGATCAAGTTTACCTGATTTCCAATATCAAATTTAGCAAGGTCATTGACTGACAGAATCTGGAAGGCGAAGCAGAAAAGGCCTTATAGAGCCAGTACACACTAGACGACAAATACTCCAATTTGAAAGTTGAGTATAAGGTATGGAAGAGGATGGACACAAAAGCACAACAACACACAAGATTATACTGGAACCAGAAAGTCAGAACCTCGGATAACGCAATTTCATTTGAATCGAAAAAATCGGATGTGATGGCATGGAAGAAAAGTTGAGCGAGAAGACTAAGTGCTGCTGCCGGTTCTGACGAAACAGACTCTGACGACGGAAACCAGTCGTTAGATACAAAACCATGTCCCTTAGACCATGTAGATCTGGATATTTTAAGTGACAGTATTTCAGTGCCAAGAGAAATGGTTGGATGGGTCTTAAGTGGGCTGCTCATTTTTTTTTCAGTTTTCAGTGCATTTGGATTGTGTGCATGGCATATGGTTCTTTTGGGAATGATATTGACTACCGGTACCTTTCCTATTGCAAAGAAAGCACAAGGCAGCATTTGAATGAAGAAAATGTAATTGTTGATGCACCTGGGGTTTCCAACACTAAAATTGTAGGCCTTACTTCGTAGAATGTGGATACAAGAATGGCAAAATTACTCGTGAATGTGCTATACAAAGGATCTGAATTTTGTTCTCATGCGCTTGCCGTGGCATGTTCATTGAATTTAACATCTAATTTTCTTCAGTGGAGAACAAAGAAAAAAGTAGATTTGAATTTAACTGTCTGCGCTTGTAAAAGGGGACGCTCCAAAATCTAGTAACAAGGGAGTGGTCGTCGGAACAAGAAAGAGAAAAGGTGGCCGTTCTACAGGTGTAGAGCCAGACGAAGTTGTCAATCCTTTCGGGAATGTGTCGGGCTTTTTGATAAAAAAAAAATCGACATTGTACTGCTAAATACCACCAGTGAGAGAGTTTGCTATATGGTTGTTCTAATAAACTCGCAGGCAGAGGTAGATTTGTAATTAGAGTATTTGGACAGAGAGAATATATTGAAAAAAACGAGAAAAAATGTTGACTTGGAAATGTAACATAAAATAGTGTCCTCCATGAAATAATGTCCTCCAGACAAAATATCATATGAAATATTGTCCATGAATATTGTCCATTCTTACTGGACATTATTTAACTGTGAAATAATGTCCGACATCAACTTGATATATGATTTTTTTGCTTCACTGCCTTCACATATTTAAACTATACTTTATTTCAAAATATAAGAGATTTCTTTGTCATAGAAATGATATTTATTACACTATATTTGATTCAATTTGAAATATATTAACAACCATTGTCAAATTGCCCAACCCAAGACAAATACATAAATTTATACAAAAACAGAAAATTTAAAAATAATATTCATAAGTACTAGATTATACATTATTTCCCTTTATTGTCAGTGTTTTCACTACAAATTTTGATAGGGGGAGATTTTAGAATTATAGACGGAGAGAAAATGTGGCCGAGAGTCAGAATTTAAGCCCCCAGTGGGTTCAGTGAAAAGCCCTGAGAAAGATGTTAAGTCTAAGCTGAAAACATGTTCAGCTTGTCAAGATCTACATGCCCTGCAATTTTGAAGTA
The DNA here is from genome assembly GCA_002080005.1 of Gigantidas platifrons. NCBI lineage: Eukaryota > Metazoa > Mollusca > Bivalvia > Mytilida > Modiolidae > Gigantidas > Gigantidas platifrons. The sequence goes on from MJUT01013570.1 coordinate 52,640, forward strand.
AATCGTATTACCCGTCTAGGAGTTATTGCCCTTTTTTCATAATTTTTTAGCTCATCTGGCCCAAAGACATTATCTTTTATTCATAAATATAGAAAACAGGGCAATAACTCCTAGACGGGTAATACGATTTAAGTTAGTATCTAACGAGAGAGTTGTAACACTAAATGTTGTAAAATATGAATAAATGGCTCAAAGATGTACTTCCAGACAAAGATCCATACCATAATCGCGGGAGGGACCAATTGAGGAAAAAAAAGGGGGGGGCCCGGAATTTGAGTGCCTGTGATATTCCCTTCACTCTTTCAATCAATTAATTCAAATTATTTTAATCATCTTTTTGCTTTTTTTGGACAAAAGTTTAATATTGATTTCTGCTGCTTCGTCGATGTTATCAATGTCATTCGGACCAAAGCTGTAGTCGGCCTCAAATCTTCCGTTGGAATGATTAAACTTTTATTTATTATTCCTACTGTGAATCGTAATGTTTTAACATAAAGAAATGATTAATTCTTCCCTTCTTCAGCCTTCGGTCATTGCATATTTATCCTCTGAAGTAAACGAAACCGTTAGATAAAAACCGGAAGTGTAATTGAAATATTATAAATGGGACGAGAATGATTTGAGGCCGAAAGAAAAAAACAGAGTTGGCGAAAACTTTTTTTTTCTGTCTAACATAGAAACTGGGGTTCTGTCTGACCCATGGCATTTGTGTCTGTCCCACCATTTTTTTGTTGTAATATTGTATATAACCTGTCAAATTTTGTTTTTATACAGAACTGAATGCATTGCTAAACAACACCAGTTGAAAGAGGTCAAGGCCAGAAAATTTCTGTTGTAACAAGTGTTGGTTTAATGAGGAATTCAGAAACTCAGAATTTATATAGTTCGGTTAACCCTACAGATGATCAAGCTGGAGCTATGATGAGTTGTTCTCCAGAATCTAGTTCAAATAACATTTCAACAAGAAATGACCAGAGAGGTCAAGGTTATCAAAGTACATGTATTGAAACTGATGCTGAACCATATACCAGCAGTGTCAACAACGACCTTGAAAACGAGAGAGGTATATATGATTTAGTCATTCTTAAGTTACATGAGACAAACACAGTTATTATACCTCACTCTTTATAATCTGATTCTAGAGCCCGGGTGGTTCAATGAGTTAGGTAGTTGGATTACATTTTTGTACCTAACAACTCGTACAAGCCTAGCACAAATATGAAGCCTGGCGTTGTAAATTATAAAAAAGGGTGCACTCGACTCGCAGCCTCAAGTGATAAAGCTTACCATGTGCTTGCCCATGGTCTGTGGTTCTCTCTGAGTACTCCAGCTTCTTCCACCACTAAAACTAGTCGGTGGTTCTCTCCGGGTAGACTCCGGCTTCCCCCACCACTAAAACTGGTCGTCATGATATAGCTAAAATATTGTTGAGAGTGACATTAAGCACAATAAATCAATCAATCAAATCAATCGATATACAGATTCTGATTACCCCTTTGACATCTTCAAACTCTTCTTGAATATTATGCAGTCAAACCTGGTCACATAAGACAGGTGGTCGCTAAATACAGGTTAAATTAATATGAAATGCACTGTGAAGGGAAATAAAAATAAGGTTACTTGATACAAGTTATTGCTAAATAGAGGTTTTGTATATTACAAAAAAGGGTGCACTCGACTCGCAGTCGCAAGTGATAAAGTTTACCAGTTGCTTGTCCATGGTCTATGGTTCTCACCGGGTACTCCAGCTTCTTTCACCACTAAAACTGGCCGTCATAGCAAATTAATGATGATTTTTCTATCCTTCGGGGCGTCTTGATTGACAATAAAGTATTTGTTCTTGTTGGTTAACCCTACAGATGATCAAGCTGGAGCTATGGCGAGTTCTTCACAAGAATCTAGTTCAAATAACATTTCAACAGGAAATGACCAGAATAGCCAAAGTAAGCAAAGTAGTATTGAAACTGATGCTGAACCATATATCAACAGTGTCAACAACGACCTTGAAAATAAAAGAGGTATGATTTAGTCATTCTTAAGTTACATGAGACAAACACGGTTATTATACCTCACTCTTTATAATCTGTTTCTAGGGCCTGGGTGGATCAATGAGTTAGGTAGTTGGATTACCAAACAACTCATACAAGCCTATCACAAATACGACGTGGGTTCGCGCCAGGCTTTGTAAATTATAAAAAAGGGTACACTCGAATCGCAGCCTCAAGTGATAAAGCTTACCAGTTGTTTGGTGGTTTTCTCCGAGTACTCCAGGTTTTTCCACCACTAAAACTGGTCGTCATAATATAGCTAAAATATTGATGAAAGTGGCATTATACAGTCAAACCTGGTCACATGAGCCAGGTGGTCGCTAAATACAGGTTAAATTAATATGAAATGCACTGTGAAGGATAATAAAAATAAGGTCACTTAATTCAAGTTATTGCTTAATAGAGGTGGTCACTAAAGCAGGTTTGACTAAATGCATTGGTTGCAGATACCCGTCAGTAACAGTATGAACCAAACATATTTTTCACCACTGAATAGTCCTATTATTCACTTGTGAACAACACTACGGATGCCCCTGATATAGGAGACAACTCAAGCGGAAGTATTTTTGTTTATTGACAAATACTTGAAATTGATGCTGACGTTTCGTTGAACTGGATTGAGAGAGATGATCACCGAATAAATTAATGAGATAATAAATGCAAATGATGCGACAAACATAAAAAGCAAACATAATGACAATACAAGCATGGATAGATGGATGGATGGGCAAGTTTATATTACAGTTGATATGTTCACACACAAGTCTAATATGTTCACAGACAGGTCTGGTATATTCATGCACAAGAGTAATATGTTCAGACAGGTCAGATATATTTACAGACAGAAATGACATATTCATTGACAAGTCTATGTTCATGTACAAGTCTAATATGTTCACAGACAAGTCAGATAAGGGCAGATATGAATACATTCCTTATTTGTTCACAAACATCTGATTTGTTCACAGACAGATATGATTATGATATGTAAAAGTCTGATATGCTCACAAACAAGTCTGATATGCTCACACACAGGTCTAATATGCTCACAGCCAGGTTTGATATTCTCACTGCCTGGTCTGATATATTCACAGACATAACGATGTTCACAGATAAGTGTGATATTTTCAAGGACAACCTGTCCTTGAAAATATCATACTTATTCACATACAGGTCTGATATGCTCACAGCCAGGTCTGATATGTTCACACACAGGCCTAATATACTATATAATGTCATTTGTTATTTCAGTTTGATATTAAAAGACAAGTTCTGATTTGATCTTCATACAGTCAAGACATTTTTGTTTTCTTTAAATCCACAGATATGTATGATGGAGTTGTACTTCATGCTGAAGATGATAGAGATGCAGCTATAGAATTCATCACAAATATGGAAAGGGAAAATCCAGATTTAAATATAAACATTACAATATATGAAAATCTACAGCCTGGAACATCTGAATTTGAATCACCTGCTAAGCTTTTTGATAGTTGTAGATATTTATTTGTTTTTGTGACACAGAGTTTTGTCAAAGCAAAGCGTGAAAAGTTTTTATCGGAAATTGCCACGAATGAAACATTGACCTTCCAAGAAAAAAATGCCAGACTTATTCCAGTGAAAACAGACAAAACATATCTCTCTGCGTTAGCTCCATTAAAATCATTAAAATATGACAACTATTTAAAGGCTAAAAAATCACAACAAGTGCCTGATCAGTACTTTATTAGATGTTTTAGAGATCTAATAACTAATGGCAGAAAAAAATATCTTGTAAGTTGATTTGGTATTAAGATAAACATATAATATGGGGGAAGGTGCATTGTGGAGGTGATCGTACGGTAGTTGAATTTATAACTACCTATGTAATCAATGACTATCACCACTGAAGTTGTGCATTAGAATCCCGCTCAGGCAAGGTGTACTCCATACAACATTATGTGATAAAGGGCGTCAATGTCTTGCGACAGGTTGGTGGTTTTCTCCACCAGTAAAACTGACCGTCACGATATAACTGAAATATTGTTGAAAGTGGCGTTTAGCATCATAGCATAAACCAAACCATGGTGCTTAGTTATATACAGATATATCATGCTTGGGAGGGGTATTTGCGAAAAATACCAGTGGAGAGACGAAAAATTCCCGAGCCGAATGGCGAGGGAAATTTAGTCTCAAGACTGGTATTTTTCGCAAATGCCCCTCCCAAGCATGATATATCTGTTTAATTACACCGAATATTATTTAGAACACTGGCTAAATAAATAATACCCTTTGTTTGTCATTTTCAGGACCTAACATGATGTATCTGTTTAATTCTACCGAAGGATGTTACATAAAACGCACAACTGATAACGTTTTACACATTTTGTTACAAGCGTCTCGGTGAAGGGTAAAAACGGCAAATACGATTTTGCAAATACCATGAAAAAAAGTTAAATCTTATGCAAATACACCTACATGAAGTAAAAATTCTGCAAATTCACAATGCAAGGCCTGAATTTGTAATAAATATCGCGGCTATTAACCAATCAGAATCCAGCATTCTTATATAAGGTGTAATTAAAGAACAAATACCATTATTGACACAAAATTATCCACTAAAAGAAGATATATATCTGGGATGGGTTTTTTTCCAGTTATTTAACTGATTTCAGTTATTTTCCTCTCAATACAATACTGACTCGTACAATATATTTCCATATTGTACACTGTATAATAACCTATTAATACTAGACCAACAGGCTGTGTTGAATTTTTATTGTGGTATCTTGCTGAAACAACAGTCTGTGGGTATAGATGTTGCATGA
>MJUT01013578.1:0-21434 GCA_002080005.1 Gigantidas platifrons
TTATACACTTGTAGTACACTACCTGCAGATGTGCATGAAGGAATATGGTTGCTGTTCAAAATTAAAAAGGGAGATAATTTAACTTATACTGTCCGTCCGTCCATGTACCTTGTAAGCGCGACTCCTCCTAAGCGGCTTATTGGATTGTTATGAAACTTTACACACTTGTAGTACACTACCTGCTGATGTGCATGAAGGAATATGGTTGCTGTCCAAAATTTAAAAGGGGAGATAATTCAACTTATACTTTTACGAAAAGGAGGAGGGCATGTACCTTGTAAGCACAACTCCTACTAAGCTGCAAGCGGGGGGTATCACTCAGTGAGGTCACTCACAGTTCTAGTTTATACATATTTTATGATAAAGAAATCCTAGAAGTAAATGAAAAACAAAGTAGTTGGTTATATCTGTTCCAGGCTTTCTCACCCCTATGAGTCTGGTAATCAAGATATTGCTGAAAAATTATTTAAAAAAATAGATACATGTACCAAGAACCATAACCCAAGCCTGAATATACAACTTACAAATAAAATAGTCAATTGTCAGCTCACAGCCGCATATCAGACACGTAAATATATGATATTTTTGGACCTATGATTTTCTTAATTATCCCTTCGGCTTGTTGCTTCGGTATTCGTTTGCCGATGTATTGTGGAAGTTCTTCAACAAGACAATTGTTAGAAGTGCATATCGTTAGAAAAAGATACTACTTCATCATGTTGCGTTTTGTGTGTTTTTTCTTTTTGTTTGGAAATCAAGGAATATCTGCCCCTTAGCTCAACATTTATTTCGACTTTTCGTACCTATCAAGTGATAATTCATTCTTTTGTAAATCCAAATAACCACCCTAACGAACACACAGTTATCTAAATGGACTATGAGCTTAAGTTTTATTCCGTTTATGAATACAAAATTGTTTTGTAACTATAATGCAAACCTTTGTAGGAAATTACTGACTTGTGCACCAGAAAAGCTGTCAATATCAAGTACAATCGTAATTGATTTAATAAGTGTTTACATTTTAAAACTGTAGCACTTGTGTAATTGTCTATATTTTAAATAAGTAGCATTCATATTCAAAAGTCGTAGCGGCTATATTGAAAAGTAGTAGCCGCATAATTGAATTTCTCCTATTTATTGATTTAATTCGTTCGAAATACCAATACAGAATGTAATTTCTAGGTTGTATGATTACAAGAGGACTGAAAATGTAACTTAACTCCATCCTTAACGTGCAAAATGGTGAAAAATACCATTTTTGATATTTCACAAGTTTGCATGCACTGAATGTGGATATTCAGTCTTCCTGAATAATGAAAATGCTTTAAAATGTCTTAGATAGTGAAATGTCGTTAGAGTTGACATAAAAACATATGAGACATACCTCTAATGTTGCAAACAACATCCATGTTTATGCTTATCCGTCTGCTTAACCCAAAATATATCTGTGTTCTATTAGAACATTTAGCGTGTCTATATTCGAAAAGTTTTACTCGACTAGCACTATGCATAGACTGAATACTATCTCAAATTGACACAGTTACAGAATGTATCGGACGTTATGTTGATTATTTTCACTTGTCATTATTTTCTAGTACCGGACAAAATCAGCACACATAATTTCACAAACTGCCATCACTTTCCTTGATGTAAATATTTACAAATGGAAAAGATTTTCTAATGATAGCATATTGGATATGAAAAGATATTTTAAGCCAACGAAACTCAGTTCTCTATCTGCATCCAAACAGCTGTCACAATCGACATGTCTTTTCGGCTCTCATAAAGGGTGAGGTCATTTATAAGAAACACTAACAACCAGGATGATTTACAGCACATGCTTACACAGTTCAAATTGAACTTAATCAAACGAGGTTACAAGGAGAATGAAATAATGAGATGTATAAACGACGCATTAACTATGAATAGATTAGATCTTATTAATAAAACAATACAAAGCAAAACAAGGAAATTCCTTTAGTTTTGTCAAGCAGATACAATCCATGCATAAGCAAACTGAAGCAGTGCATTATTAAACATTAGCATATATTAAACCAGGATGAAGTTTGCAAAGAAATATTTACAGAAAAACCAATAATGCATATAAAAGACATAGAAATTTAACATCAACAAAGCTTAAAAAATGAGCAATGTAGGATCACTCCCTGAAGATGGCGGCCCTATAATGTTTGTCAATTATTAAACCCATTTTTAATTTAAATTATTTTAATTTAAATATAAAAAAAACCACCGAAACGCTAAATTAGTGTAGGATTGATGTAGGCAATAAGCTTGTAAATAGTTTCAGTAATACTGGGGCTATGATAACATATATTATAATATGAATAAAATACAATATATATTTTATTTATATTCCTAATGAGGTTTGCTCCTGTGAAATACTGATAGATGTTGGGAGCCATTTTCTTGGAAAGCTTCTGATAGAAAATCGCATCATTGCAATACCAAAACGCCACCACAACACGTACAAAAAAATCATAATCATTAGAAATTTATATTATCATGCATAAAAGAAGTAAACAAAGGTGATCAATCTTTTTTGCGGTGATTTGATCATTAATAAAAATGTATAATTATGTCCCGAACTGCGTTCCGTAGTTTTTTTTACCGAAAAAAAGGGGGACCCCTAGAAACTATCTCATACTATTTTTTTTTCATTAGAATTGTAAATAATTATGGCTATATTTGCATGGTAATACTAGAAATTGTCAATGTTTTCTTCATGCAACCTTGACATTGAAAACTCCGCCCTTGAAACTTAACATTTCGTGACTGGAATTTACAATGGCGATGAAAAAACATCTAAGATTACCTTCTTTGTTTTATGCACCATTCCATAATTAGGTTTAAACCATTATGTCGCTGCATTTGCTAATATTCTTGCAAATCATTTGAAAATCATTTGTGTGGGTTATTCCCCTGTACGGGAAATATTTTTACGACGAAAAACACGAAAATTACAATCCAAATTTTATAACTTTCCCGTTTTCCGATTTTGTCCGATTTTTTATATGTTATTTATTGATATAAAATCTCAACTTTTTGGCAAAAACTATTTCTGTTGCAATTTTTTAAAGCTAAACCTTTATTATGACTGGACTAACAGGTTTTCAGACACAAATGTCGTAATACCAATTTAAATTCCCCCGTTAGTACCGCCCACAACTATCTTTTGACAGCTGTGTATTGATTGGTAATTATGGAATATCAAGACTGGTAATCAGACACAGTCATTGATCTCATAGTTGAGGGTCGGAACAGGTGATTTGTTTTGATTAGAATAATTACCTGTACAATGTGTTTAATTTGCTAGTGATTACCTTTAATCTTGAGTAAAAATTATAATTTAATTAGTTGTCATAAAAATGTCGTCCTTGAAGAGAAAACGTAATTTTATTTATTAGACGACAAAACAAAAACGTGAAAGACACTAACTATTTACGACAGTTATTGTCGTAAAATATTTCCTGTGTGATGCAAAGGAAAATCCAAAATTAACAACAAATTGCCGATAATTTGACAATTAAATATAATCCTTGACAAAAATAAATGGAGAACCATGTGGTGGATTTGTACTAATCTCGTTGAGATTAGGATTCCGAAGAAAGTTTTGTCTGTATCTTCACGGTGTATAACCTACGTCAAAATCACGTGGTTTTGACGGATAAGGAACATCCAAAAGGTAGTAAAAACGTCCACCTCACGTTGCAAAACACCAACGTTCTCGGTCAATTCTTGCTCAAATTCTATAAAGTTATGTGCACGTACCCCACAAGAACATGAGGAATTAAGCAATATATACCCCTTTCCATAATTCTCCTTATATTTTTCAAACACTTCGAAAAAATGCTATGATTTTCGTTGGTATGGAACACTTAAAATGGACTCGGCTGCGACAAAGCTTCTTGCACGACGCCCTACAAGTTAAACACAAGTAAAGTATTTTCGTTGCAGAACAAACTGACATTTCCGTAAAATTTGTAGACATTATACTAACATTTGCATAGGTTCATGTCAGATATTAACAAAAATTCAAAATGGATAAGGTACACAGAAGTTTTCAAACCGGATACGGTACACATCAGTTCTCATATTTCTGCATTCTTTACACAAGTGTCTTTTTTCACGTGTCTTAGGGACTAGCTCATATGATAGAAACAGAAATGAACGGTTTGGATGATTCTAAATAATTGAAAACAACAACAAGGTGTTCTATGTGTGCCTACACTAATTTATCCAAAACGAGAGAGAGAGAGAGTTACAATACAAACCGTTGCCGGTTGATAAAAGTTACACATGCGGAATTTACATCAGTACCAAAATAAGTTTACAGAGTATACAAAGGGATTTAACTCTATCCTGTCTTACAATCTTTAGACTCGCTGAACATGCATTACTAGTACCTAACATCTCCCGCCAACAAAAATCAAATACTATTTGATTCAGATGGTCAGTGAGTCTTACAGATGAGTAACTAATCAAATATACTTTGTATAAATGCATACACTATCAGAAATAGGAGCCATATAAAATAAAATTGAATGTTTTCAACGGTAAGAATTGAAAAATTGGGATGACGCCAAAAGAGCCCTGTAATTCTCAAAATATTGGCCAATATTGCGCCAAAATAAACAGGTAATGTATGGCATACGTCTATCCTAACATGCATAAGCATATACATAATAATTATTCACCGCAAACTCCTAAATTTGAAAGAAAAATCAAAAGTATTAAGTTACTGAAAATGTGACATAATAATAGAGATCCCTGTAATGGAAATAACTACTTTAACCTTAAATTTTCCCAAATTATTCAAAATGATGAATAACAAAAATCCTCAACAGCTCAACATCAGCAGTCTAAAATAAAGAAAACTATTAAAAGAAGCGACTAAATGAAACTAATAAGCATAAACGGCTACTTGCCAATTAATATACGGATTATAAGTTCAATCAAAGTCTAATTAATAAAGTCAGAAATGTACTAAAATAACTAATCAATGAACATTGTAAACACTAGTAAATGTTATAAATTCTAAAATCATAAGATACGTGGAATTGCAATCTATTCCACTTAATAATTCATAAATCAAACTGTGGTTAGTCTACAGAAGGTGGTGGTTTCTGTAAAGTAGATTTCTGCGCATGCTGATTAAGTTGGTCCATTGGAGTCCAATTCGCATTTTGTGCCGGTTCGCCGCGAAAATGTACTAAGTACTCTGTTTCATCGTTGCGTTTTCTCTGGGCCAAAATACGCTTAACTTTGTAAAAAAGCGGTATGGCCCGTTTGACCACACAATTGACAACTACCATCGGTTTTATTATCTTGGCCATTCCACTGACACTCGCGCTGCATATGCCCAGGAAATTTACATTTGTGGCATGTTCTCGGTTGTCGAGGGCCTTGATGTGGTGAATTACGCTGCATGGTGGATGCATTCGGGGTGGTACCCGTGTAACTGGTGATTTTCAGTAACAAGCTGTTTTACTAGAGTGGTAAGATCGTCAACTTGTGACTTTAAATCTGTAACATCTGTATCACGGGGTAGGGTCCCTCTCCTGCTTTTGTCATTGAGAGGGCCTCTGCAGTATCTTTATGATTACTGGTTCTGACATAAAATGCGAGTTTTTCAGGTAACCCATTAATAAATTTATACATAATTTCATGGTCATTTTTACCCAATAGTTGTCCCTTTTCAATGAGTTGACAGTAATAATCCTCGTTTTTTGGTGAGGATACAGTTGAATATTTTGGAATGTTTCATTTTCGATGACAACAGAAGGATGCTGCCACCCAGTTTGGACATATTTAAATTCAAACATTTCCTTCACATTTTGCCAAGTTAAGCCTGGTACTATTCCACTATACCATGCAAGGGCAGGGCCTTGTAAATGTAAATGAAACGCAGCAAGTTTTCTGGCTTCATCTTCTTCATCTAATTCATGAGGTCTCGCAAATGATTCGAATTCTGCTAAAATTTTGCTGCATTTTCTCTTGGATAACCTCCAAATTTTCTGCAGATACCTAATTTATCCATTAAAGACGGTTTTATTTTGATTTCACTGGCCTGGAAGTTAAATTAGAATATGAAGGTGAAGGTATTGAAGGTGTCTGTTGTTCTGTTATTGTAATGTTTTGTTGAACTTCTGCAATTTGAGCATCTATTTGTTTTTGAATTGCGTCACGGTCAAATATTGGTGGAAACTGAAGTCCTTCTGGTGGCTGGATTGCTGATTTCTTGTGATTATAAACGTGAGGTTTTGGATTACTTTGCCACATTAATTGTTGAAGTGGTCTAAAAGATGGAGTGGCATAAAAATCGTCGAGATCCGTGTCTAAATCAGACATTTAAAACAATAAACTGAAATGCAATTGTTTTCCTCTATGTATTATTTACTTTCTCTGTAAAACACTTAAAATGCGCTATATGTCATAAATATATGAATATGGCTTGATCTGGGAAGAAAAGCAATATTTTCCCCAGAAATAATTGAAACAGAAACAGTAAAACACAGATATAGAAGTTTATTTAATAACAGGTATCATGCACCAATTTGCATAATCTTGTCAGCCATAATTTTGCCAGCAGTGGTGACGGGTGAATGCCATCTATGTACATATCATATGTGTAAAAATATTTGGTTCTTGACCCTGGTTTCTTCTTCTTAGATTTTTGCAAGTCTTCTGAAAATCGAGGGGATACGGTCACGTTTAACACTTTATTTAGGTCTGCAATAGAGTTGTTGACAATCGAAATATTTTTATTAAGAATTACGTCTTTAGCTTTATAATTGTCCCAGTCTCGGCCATCTTTTAAATTCCAGAGGTATATAGAATAAATTGGGATACGCAAAAATGTTAACTGAACAGAGTCCTTAAAGTGCCTCACAAAGGTATATATTTGCTTTAATTTGTCAATTAATTTGTATGCAGAAGACGAATCGTGGGATGAAACGTCTATGAACTTGCCGGTTTCTGTAGTAAGGTCACATGTACCTATCCAAATAAATAACGAAATATGTTGCAAACGTTGAACTTCACTTGCAAGGTGATTGCGGAGGAAATTTAAACGATCATCGGAATTATCCCCTCGGTTGCCCCAAAATTCAATAAATCGTTCTGGATTAGCTCGGACTTGTCCTTTTAAATAAAACCCTTTACTGTCTGATAGCAGAACAGGAGTTCTGACGGGTGTAACGAGAGGATCGACTCTCAATTTGTTGATTTGTTCTCTTAATTTTCTCTCATTCATAATCCATGGGCGAAACACGTGGAATTGGGTCACTCAGTCCACCAAATAATTAAACAAAGAAAAATGATACAATATGACAAACATCATATAGTAAATTAATTCTGCAGGTTCTCCGCCATCTTAGGGACTAGCTCACATGATAGAAACAGAAATTAACGGGTTGGATGATTCTAAATAATTAAAAACAGCAACAAGGTGTTCGATGTGTGCCTACACTAATTTATCCAAAACGAGAGAGAGAGAGTTACAATACAAAACCGTTGCCGGTTGATAAAAGTTACACATGCGGAATTTACATCAGTACCAAAATAAGTTTACAGAGTATACAAAGGGAATTAACTCTATCCTGTCTTACAATCTTTACACTCGCTGACCATGCATTACTAGTACATAACACGTGTATGTTTCCCCATGTGGTCTCGTAGCCCACCTTGAGTTCCTGAAGTAAAGCCACACTCATCACATTTAAGTTTAAGATTTTGCTGTTCTCGTCTCTTGTGTCTATTAAGATCTGATTGCAGGGGCGGATCCAGGATTTCAAGTTAGGGGGCGCACTTAAAATAATCGCGCCGAGCGGAGGGAGGCGCGAAAATTTTTGGGGTATATCGCGTGAAAAATCACGATTTTACGCAAAAAAATCATATTTTTTTCCAATTTTACGGGGGGGGGGGGGGGGGGGGGNTCACATTTAAATTTAAGATTTTGCTGTTCTCGTCTCTTGTGTCTATTAAGATCCTTGATTGCATAGCAAAACCTTTCCCACACGTGGAGCAAATATAAGGTTTTGTTTCTTTCTGCACATGGTATCGATGTCTTTGCAAATGGGATTTGGATATTTATACGATTTTGCACAACAAATATATCTGGCTATTGCAGTCTTCTGGCCATTTGGGACTGGATGCTTTCTTGACTCGTGGTCGGTTAAACGTTGTTTCTTGGTGAATTGTTCATCGCAGGCTGAACACAGATACATGAGGGTGTGGACAGGGGACCGGAATCCGGGAGTAAGGAGGGAGGGAAGCGGGAGTTGGGGTGCGGGAAGCGGGATGAAAGGGGTCGGGAACCGGGATGATATGAAGCGGAAACATGTAGATATATGGCGGGACATATTTTAAAGAATATCAAACAAAAAGTTCTTAAGTCGTCAAAGTCGGCAGAAGTCAACCATTTGAGAGGATGGAGGATTTAGAAGAGGAGGTTAAGATGGTCGGTATAGACCCAGAGACAAGTAAGGGTAGAAAAATAACAGCACGTACCGAGAAGGTTTCAACATTTCTACTACTTTTAGGTTTGTACAATTAAAGAGTATAGATCAGTAATTTTCTTTTGCGAAACTTAGGAGGGAAAAATGGATGAGGGGAGGGAAGTGGGAGCTAGGGGGAGGGTAGTAGGGAAGTGGGAACTGTCTACCCCCTGTCCACCCCTCATACATTGCTACAAAGTAAAAAAAATGGATACTAAAAAATGATTGATTGATTGGTGTTTAGCGTCCAGCGAGCAATTTTTCAGCTATATTAAGGACGAGAACATTTAAAAATTTAAACGCCACGGGACTCGAAACAAGGAAAAGTGATGGGTAGGGACGGATAATTTAGCCAGTGCAAAATGTCTCCTATGGACCACTCATCATGAGCATAATGCTCATAATGAGCTGTTACACTGGGTTCTTTAACGTGCGAAGAGGGTGGCAATCTCTCAACACGGGACCTCGGTTTTATTTACGTCTCATCCGAAAGACGGATTGGTTGTGAATTTATGCATCCCCCAAAACCGACGGACGCCCCTTTAAGCCGAAGAAGCTCTCGGTCCCATTTTTATACCCTGAGGTTCCCGCGTGGCTGACCCCTTTTAGAGGACAAGTGCCTCTAAGGCGGAGAAACCTGGTGCCTATTCTACACCCGGCACACCCTCTGGGAGTGGGGTTTAATATACTGATAGATTATATAAAACTGTAAATACTCTATATGAACGGGCGTATACTACTCGACACGTTGTGAGCTAATACACAAGAACGTTACATGTGCTGTCAATGTCGTATTTTAAAAGTTATTATGCCATTGACCTAATATCACTTATGATTCCGATACAGTGATTGCAAGATAAAATAATAAAGACGAAAAAATCCTAAAATCTGAGACGTTGAGACGAATTATAAAAGCAATTTTTATAATTTGCGGAGATGCAATGCAGAAATATGAGAATTGATGTGTACCGTACCCTGTTTGAAAACTTATGTGTACCTTACCCATTTTGAATTTTTTTTAATATCTGACATTAACCTGTGCAAATGTTAATATAATTTCTACAAATTAGACGGAAATATCAGTTTGTTCTGCAACGAAAACACTTTACTTGTGTTTAACTTGTAGGGGGTTGTGCAATAAGTATTTGTCTCCGCCGAGTCAATTTAAAGTGTTCCTTACCAACGAAAATCATAGCATTTTTTCGAAGTGTTTGAAAAATATCAGAATAATTATGGAGAAGGGTGTAAATTGCTTAATTCCACATGTTCTTGTCGGGTACGTGCACATAACTTTATAGAATTTGAGCAAGAATTGACCGAGAACGTTGGTGTTTTGCAACGTGAAGTGGACGTTTTTACTACCTTTTGGATGTTCCTTATCGGTCAAAACTACGTGATTGTGACGTAGGTTATAAACCGTGATCTTCATCCTAATCTCGTTTCAAGCCTTATGAAGGGAATTCTTAACTCGAATAATTCAGCGTCCTCTATCCTCTGTCGCTAATGTAGCGACCAGCGGGAGCGTAATATAACGACTGGATTATTCGGGTTAGGGTATTCTGGAAATTTTAAATTTGACCCCCGGTGCATTCCGATGGATATTTAGGCATGGACGGATTGTGTTAGATCAAGTGCAGGTAAGATTTCATATATACATATTTTCTAGCTCAAATCTGCAAAAATATTGATATTTCCTTACCTTTCACAGCGTATATCCGACAAAATAATCCAAACTTCACTTTAAATGGTCCGCCATTTTACTGAAATCTAGAACTACACCACGTGATCAAAAATCATGACGTATTTTGCTATAGTCTGTTTCGTAGTTCGAGATGTCGATGTCAAATTATTTTATTACTTGTATCCTGACACGAGATTAGGATGTAGATACAGACAAAAAATTATTCGGAATCCTAATCTCAACGAGATTAGATTTGTACATGTACAGCAACTTGGGTTAGTGTATTATTGGAAGAAGCAGATATGTCTAGTATATTTTACAGGTGGGCACACTCTTCCAAATAGCATAATCTAGTTGATTAAATTACAACAATATCTGTAACTGTACACCAGTTCATAGAATGTGAAGGGTGTGAAGATCAAAATGAAGAGCTTAAATCAGTAAATTTATTTGTTTATATATTTGTTTCTCTCAGAAAGTAAACTAATTACTTGCTGTTTCTGGTATGTGGGTTCGATTCCCACCCAGGGTATGCAAATTAAATTACTTGTACTCGTAACAATACAGCAATGTATCTCAAAATACTCACATGCTGTGTTTTATAATTAGTACAAGTAGTTTATAACATAGCTGGTGCAAACGGAGGAAATTACCCTGTGCCTCCATCAGAAACTTAAATGTAATTAAGCTTTGCCTCATCTAAAAATTATTGGGGGGAAATAGCAAATATCTTACATAAAATTAAAAAAAAAAACAGAGGATTTTGTCTCTGGCATTAACATCTCTTCTTTTTAATTAACAAAATTAAGAGAAAGAAATTATGAAAGTATTTTTTATATGTATTTTCGGGAACAATAACTGCTAGTAAAACCTACCGTGTTGACAAATAGCAGTGGAACTGGAAATTAACCAAGCATATCTCTTCTTTGTGACATCATGATGTACAAAAACAAGGATATGCCTCAAATGATGCTTGCCAAGCAGAACTAGCTCGACTTCAACTTAGAAATTGAATTCATGCTTCTTGTATAAATTTTCTAGATCATATACTTTCATCGGACAGCACCTTAATATATCAAATATATAATGCTACAAAAAGTTAAAACCCATGGATTAAGAAAACAAAATATTGACTCCATAGCCTTGGTTATTCATATATTTATGACAATAATGTGAATTTTAAACATCAACTGACAAATATAAAGCAAAAAATAAAAGATCAAAATTTACAAAATCAAAATAGCAATATTTGTCAATCTTCTAAACTAAACTTCTTTAGAACTTTCTACAATATGGGACAAAGACCTCCATATGTTGATAGTTTAGTTAATATTTTGGAGAGGGTTGCAATTTCTAAATTCACACAAGTGCCCATTTATTAATTATAGAAAGAGGAAGGCATAAAAATATTCCTACATCAGAAAGATTTTGTACAGTTTGTACATCTGAAAAAATTGAAAAAGAAGAACATTTCCTTATACATTGTCCAGGATATGAACTGCAAAGACAAATATTTGTAAAGAAAATAAACAAAATAGTACCTGCATATATAAAACTGAGTACAGTTTCCAAAATAAAACTTCTTCTTAATAGTAATTCATCAGTAATTCTTAGACTGTCCTCTTCATTCATATCAAGTTGTTTAAAAAATAGAGATAGTCTGATGTATGCATAAATTTTTAATATTGTCAAATGCAATAGCTTGTGGTTTTAGTCTTATTTTAAATGAAATGATAAAATAGAATCCAATTTTAATCATTCCTCTACTGACAAAGCTTTTCAACATTATATATACAACAGAGACTTATCCCCGCATTTGGGCATGTGAATATATAGCACCTATTCACAAGTCTGGGTCAAAATGTGACCCGTCAAATTATAGAGGAATAACGATTGGGGACACAGTAAGCACAATTTTTTATCAAATTCTTAATAACAGATATACAAGCTTCTTAAGAGATAAACACATCATGAGAAGAGAACAAATTGGGTTTGTAAAAGGTTGTCGAACATCCGATCACATGTTTATTTTACAAACTATAATTCAGAAATATGCTAAAAACGAATCAAAACCATTATATGCATGTGTTGTAGACTTCAAACGTGCCTTTGATACTGTCCCACTTCATAATCTATTTTATAAATTAAAATCTGCTTCCATCAGCTCAAGATTTTACAATATTATTAAAAGTATGTATAATAGAACAAATACATGTGTAAAAATCAATAACCAGAGAACATAATTTTTTTAAATCAGAAATAGGAGTAAGACAGGGGGATAATTTAACAATTTCAATTTATATCAATGATCTTCCATCCTACTTTGATAACACATGTGACCCTATAGATCTCCATAGCTATGCATTAAACATCCTTATGTATGCAGACGATGTTGTCCTTTTATCAACATCTAAACAGGGTCTCCAAAACTGTGTAAATAAGTTAGAAAAATTTACAGCAGAATCTGAAATGTCAGTTAATATACAAAGGACAAAAGTATTGGTATTCAATAAAGTAGGTCGAACAAAGAATATTGAAATAAAGTTTAAAGAACAAAATATAGAATGTGTTCAACAATACATATACTTAGGTGTAGTTTTTGCGGTGACGGCCCGATAGTCCGAAGGTCTGATAGTCCGAAGGGCCGATAGTCCGAAGTTCCGATAGTCCAAAAATGTCCCTTTTTCAGTAATCTCTTGCACATTTCTTTATAAATGTTTGTATTATAACTTTTCAGATGACATTTACTAACAATTAAATGATTTGTTGGTATAAGTACATGTGTATTCACATCTACACGATCTTGCATAAAAAAACCAATTGGCTGGTACTGACGATGCGTGAAGGAAAATGGGAAGTTTCGACCCAACTGTGTCTAGTGTCAAGGTACCGATATGTCTAGCTGCCGATTTGGCCTGTACCCGGTAGATCAGATGTGCAAAATGCAATTCACAACTAGCTATATAATACTTGTCTCTGCATGGTATTATGCATTAGTTTTCTCTCCATTTCTAGTATTAGCAGTTCCAGGCATCTCAATAGACCCTTTCTTTAACTGCAGAGCTTCACGATTTTGGAGGGAACTGAGTGGAAACGCACCGCGTTCCGCAAATTGACATAACTTAACAATGAAAGTGACATTGTGATGCCTTCATTTACTTTAGAGGACCCACCCATATTTGGTATGTCCAAAGCTAACCCTACCCCTAGCCTAACTCTAACCCGAGAACACAGCCTACGGTACTAGATGGCACGTTGACACAGTCTACAGCACTAGATGGCATATTGATATAACCTACGACGCTAGGTGCAAATATTTCAGTTACCCTATAGGTCGTGGGTCCCCTGAAGAAAATAAAGGCCCATTGTGACGTTGAAATTTTTACGGGAAATTGCACGTTACCACTCAATTCCCGCAACAACAAAACAAGCAGTCCCGCAGTTACCATGAAAGGGTCTATTGTTTTTGTGATTCTTATTCAATATGCCAAAAGGGCCAAACATGACTCGTTATTTTTCCTGTTTCTCAGAAGTAAAGCCCACCCAACTAAATTTCTTCTCTTCTGACAACAAATAGACAATTACCATGAATTGTCTAATCCATACGCAGTTAAGAATTTGCTTTCAAAATTTCGTACCACATCTCATGCCGGTATACTTCACATTAGGGTAGATGATCATCTGCCTATTTAATGATTAAATTGAATACCTATATTATTATATATACATTAATATGTTCCATACAAGCACAAACGACGTTCATAATTTAGGCACGGTCCATTTGACTTTCGGAAAAAGTTCTGGCACCGATCTTGGTTGAAAAATAATTTGGCCAGCTCCTGGAGTGAAAAACAAAATCTAGCCCATGGAATAAATATTTTTTCCAAACTAAATTTTATTACATTATATATATATAGAATAAATTATCAGGCTCCAACAAAAGTCCAAAGCCACCCACCCCACCCCCAGAAAATCAAATGGTCCGTGCCGTACTGACAATATCTGCAGCACCGGCATATGAAGTTTTTATATCACACCTTGCAATGCCGTAGCTAGGGGGGTGAACGTGCACCCCCTCTAAATAACAAAAAAAACATGGTGTATACCTGATTTTAACGTCAATATTACGATTTTATTTTCTCTATTTAATAGGGTTTATCTAATTCAGAAGATAAACCGATTTAATAAAAGAGAATTTCCGGAAATCTGTTCGAACTCGTCTTTATTTCGAAATTTAGTTTACTTCTGTTTCAAAAAAAGAAAAAAAAAGAAAATCGTGCAACCAGGGCTTCGCAAAAAATTTGAAAAAAAAATCTGTGAATAATCTTCGACATCTGTGCATACAATGAGAGATGAAGCCCCCAAAGCGTCGTCGCAATCCTCCAGCAAGGGATTTTTCGCAACCTAGAGCGACCAAAAAGGCAAAAAAGGGTCAGAGTCAACGACGAAATGAACCAGACAACGTGACAACACGTTCGGACGACCATGATCGGCCTGATGCAAATTCTAACGCTATTCAAGCCAATTCTTCGAGATCGAAGTCCTCCATACCTCAACACCAGTATTCATCAGTTGATGACGGACCATCGTATCATCCAGCATCAGATCTAGGACAGAGTGTCGTTTCTAGTGAAGGCCTTCTGCGTATTCAAGTTACTTCTTCTCCCAGTGTAGGACCTATACACCAAACCTTGCAACAGGCAACTAGCCCTAGCCCTAATGCCCAGATGTGTTCGCCTGCAAACAGTGGTAGTGGCACCCGCCAAGTGAATCGTCAACCACCAGCATTTCATGGTACCAGCTCATCTTCAGATGCTCACGTGAATCATAGAAAAACTCCAGAAAACCAGATTAACCCACCAGTCCAGCATCTTGGTACGTTTAATCAGACATTGTTGAATTCTCAAGGGGGGTGGGGTTAATGATTCAAATTCGTTTGAGCCCTGTTTACATGTTGACGTAAATCCAGAAAAAATTTCAAGCGCATTTGAACCCATTTCAGCACACATTCCCCTTAAACTTAAAGATAAGGCATGGAATGGCGAATTTATAGATTTTAGTTTATTACTTGTAAATGAGCCCAACCTCGAGGGTGATCTAGCTATGAAAGGCGGTGTTCTAGCTGTAGTAAGCAAACAGATTAATACTATAAGAAATATTCAAACTTGGACTTCAGCTTTCATGGTATATGCCAGCTTAATGCTTGAAAAGTGGCCAAATAAAGGTATGGAATTTTTTAAATACTTGCACACAGTTAGAATGGCCGCGTTTAGGGGGCATTCTCTGTGATGGGTTCATTACGATGAACAGTATCGTTTGCGCAAAGTCCTCAATCCAGTCTCCTCGTGGGGAGCCGTTGACATGGAGCTGTGGCTGCTTTATTTTTCAACCCCAAATGTTAACAACTATTCCCCATCTACATTTGGTCATGCAGATAGACGACAACAAACTCATTTCAATTCAACAGCTACAAGTGGTTTTCACGGGTTCAATAATTTTCAACATCGTAATGATGGTCAAGTATGTAGACATTTCAATAGAGGGGTACCTTGCAAGTTTGGCAAGAGTTGCAAGTATGCTCATAGATGCAGTAGGTGTAAAGGAAACCACCCTTTCATTTCATGTAGATAAAAAATGTCATAGTTTATTGTTGGGCTTCTTATACTTGCATATTGGGAGAATGTTTTATTTTATTTTATTACTATGTTCCAAATTTGCATTTTCATTTTTATTGATACTTGATTTGCAATAATAACGCTTCAATTTCAGGACCAGCTCTGCTGTACACCCTCGGTAGTTCCCCTATTAAAACAACAGAAGTGGAGAAAGCCCTCGTCGATTACCCGGAACAATCCATCGCAAAATCCTTACTGGACGGACTTAAATTCGGGTTCAAATTGAATTACTCCGGCCCGCGCCTACCTTTAGATCTACCCACACAGTCAGAAATTGTTGGCGAGAAAGCGGTTATTGCTAGCAACAAAATCCAAAAAGAGATTAGCCTGGGTAGAGTAGCCGGCCCCTTTACTTCACCCCCCTTTCCGACATTTCCAATATCCCCAATATCCCCGAATTCCGATTGATCCACAATTTGTCATTTCCAACAAATCACTCAATCAATGATTTTATTGATAAAGAATATTGCTCCGTTAAATATTCCAGTATAGATGATGCGGTAAAAATGATCCAAAATATTGGACGTAATGCTTTCTTGGCAAAATGCGACATCAAATCCGCCTTCAGGCTTTTGCGACTGTCCCCGATTGAATTTGACTTGAACAGTTTTAAATTTAAAAATAAGTACTACTTTGACAAATGTTTGCCTATGGGCGCGTCCATTAGCTGTGCGTTATTTGAGTCGTTTAGTACAGCCTTACATTGGTTTGTGCAAGCAAAGTCGAAAAATAATAATATCTTGCATTATTTAGACGATTTTTTTTCGGCGGCAAGGCAGGCACTGATCAGTGCCTCGACACATTAGAGGTTTTTAAACATTCATGTGAATCGCGGGGTGTTCCTTTGGCTGATGACAAGACGGTAGACCCCACTGAAGTCTTGATATTTTTGGGGATAGAATTTGATACAATTAATATGGTCATGCGACTTCCTAGGAAAAAGCTAGCAGAGCTGAAATATAGGATTGAATTCTGCATTAATAGGTCAAAAATTCCCCTACGCGAACTTCAGTCTTTAATCGGGGTGCTTAACTTTGCATGCCAGGTAATTGTCACGGGGAGGGCCTTTTGTCGCCGTTTTATAGATGCCATATGTAATGTGCACAAGCCTCATCATGAAATTCGAGTTTCTAAAGGAATGAAAAATGACTTAAAAGTTTGGCTTAATTTTCTTTCGAATTACAATGGTACAACTGTTATTTTGGATCAGTCCTGGTCTTCGAATTCAGATTTAGAACTTTTTACGGACAGTGCAGGGGGGAAAGGTTTGGGATTTGGAATATATTTCGAGGGAAAATGGTCCCAGACATGCTGGCCGGCTAGTTGGCAAGACAGTGACATTTTATCTGATATTACATTTTTAGAGCTGTTCCCGGTTATGGCTGCATTGCATATTTGGGGCACTTGTTTGAAAAATAAAAATATATTGTTTCACATCGACAATCTTTCAGTTGTTTCTATCATAAATAAAAAGTCGTCAAAGTCACCAAGAGTCATGGTTCTGGTAAGAAAACTCGTTTTTACGTGTTTGAATTTTAATATTTTACTAAGGGCAGAGCATATTCCGGGTCGACTGAATTGTTTGGCTGATTCTTTAAGTCGTTCTGATTTTCAGAGATTCAGGGAACTATGCCCTAACGCAGACGAGAAACCATATTCCATTCCGTCCCACCTATGGACAATCTACCTAGAGAGGTACAGACTTTGATAAACAGTTCTATGGCATGCAGCAGTTGGAAAACATATAAAACAGCAATAGATGCTTTTCATGCCTTCCGCCTTTTATACAATCTAGAAAATATTTGGCCTGTTCCGATAGACACCATAGCACACTTTATAGGATACCTTTCACTGAAAGGTTTTGCCGCGTCCACAGTTACAACTTACATATCCGCATTAAGCCACGTTCATAAAATTGGTAATTTGGTTGATAATACGAAATCATTTATTATTTCAAAAATGTTTGAAGGGCTACGAAGAAAAAATCCCCAAACTCGCGATATTAGAGTACCGATATCTTTAAACTTGTTAAAACGTTTGATAGTTTCATTACAAAGAGTTTGCACTTCTCGCTATGAGACCTCAGCCGCCTTCTCAATCGCTTTCTTCTGTATGCTTAGAGTTAGTGAAGTAACAATAAAAAGCCGCTCGGACGAGGTAGGTCATACTCTCAATTTCGAAAATGTCTCATTTCAAAAAGTTGAAGGACAGACTGTTTTGCGCGTGCTACTTGAAAGCTCAAAGACCGATCAAAAACATAAATCTGTTGCTTTGGCCATTCATAAACAGCAGGATTCGGACATTTGTCCAATTCAGCTATTACAATCTTACTTAGCCGTACGATCTTCCGGGGTTAGCGGCTCAAGAAAATTATTCGTTCATTTTGATGGGTTGGGACTAACCCGCTTTCAGTTTTGTTCCATTTTACAAAAATGCTTGCGATTCTGTAATGTAACCTTGCATATACGCTCCCATTCTTTCAGGATAGGGAGAGCTATAGACCTCGCTAAAAACGACGTGAACGAAGAAACAATTAAGCAATGTGGCCGTTGGAGTTCTAAATCATATTTGCGTTACATACGCCTTTAAACTTATCAAATTTGATTGGTTTTGTTTCATTTTATTTACATTCCCTCGCAATTTATCTTTAGGTTCTAAGACGATTTGGTTTTTTGGATCATCGATTGTTTATTGGGCTTTGAGAAAGACAAGTACAAGAGTTGGGGGTCCAAACCTTGGGCTGCAGAGCAGACGTGTAATAATACGGTGGTTCGGGAATAGGGGTATGTTGTGGAAAGACTTAAATGCCGCAGTTGCAAAAGCAATACATAAATTCCCCCCTCCTGCAATGCTATTAATTCAGCTCGGGTCAAATGATTTGACAAGCATTAAATCTTTCGACCTTATAAGTGATATAGTTCGAGATATCCTTAGGATAAAATTATTATTGCCAAACACCAAAGTTGTTTGGAGCAATATTTTGATGCGTAGATATTGGCATGGCGCTGATGATGGGACAGCTGTAGAACGTGCTAGGAAACGAGTAAATTGTGCAGTTAAGAAAGAATTACTACCGAAGGGTTTTTGTGTGATCCGTCACCTAAATATCAAAGCAAGAGAAAAGAACTTGTATAGATATGGCGGCACGCACTTATCTGACGCCGGGAATGATATATATCTCAATAATATTCAAGGTGCGCTAGAATATTTTCTCGTTTCAGATAGAAACAATTGTTTTCCTCCTGAATCATGATGTATGTTGTATAAGGAAGTGTTTTAGACTAAATGTCTAGTTTGCAGGAGGGGAGAGGGGGGATTAATGAGTGTGTATAGACACACTCAAATGGTGGGATTTGACAAGATTAGGGGGCACGATTCTTTCGTTATTCTACAGAGGATCATATTCAGGTATTACTTTCCTGTGTTATCGCAGGAAGTTTAGGCGAGACCAACTCATGTCGACCATGAGTGGCCGGTTATAAACTGATACCAGTTTTAGCTTACCAGGTTTTAACATTTGCTTACTGATTATTTAATAATGTTTCACTCCCATGATATTTTGCAATATATCAATATACAGAATTAATTAGTAACCATGGGGTGAAGCGAATATGGGACGCCGTATGTGGAGAGCGTGTCCCTTGTTCTTTCTTGTTTTAACCATGAGGAATTCAAGTATCCATTGTTACCAATGGTGCGCAGACTTGTCCAAATTATAGCAATCGGCATTCTGTTTGTCTTGCCAGGTCTCGCCACTGTAGTGCACTGTGGTCGTTATCTTCCAGTATATTAGTTTTAAATTGATGCCATATTAGAATGATTCTTTGATTAATAGGGTTTATCTAATTCAGAAGATAAACCGATTTAATAAAAGAGAATTTCCGGAAATCTGTACGAACACGTCTTTATTTCGAAATTTAGTTCACTTCCGTTTCAAAAAAGAAAACAAAGAAAATCGTGCAACCAGGGCTTCGCTAAAAAATTGAAACCCTCCCCTTCTGCCCCAACCATCAACCTAGGTACAATTTCTGCTGCTGTTTTATTATTTTTTCAGGCCAGTCGGAGTAGCTACCTGAGTTTAGCGTTTTAACAGTCTAAGGACTCGAAAGTGTGAATCAGACAATGACGGTGAGCATCATTAATATTCTGAGGCTGATGAATCTTTCGGACAGCGGACGACAAGGACAAGGTAGATAACTGACCGTGAACAATGCAGCTGTCAGCATCAATTATATTTACGAACAGCAACAGTTGTGTTCTTCAAATTGAGTAAATTGTTTGAAAAACAAGATTTCTAGATAAAGTAGAAATATATGCATCTTTTCGAGTCCTCAGCAGATAAACATTAATTTTTTTTTCATCAATATTACATGAAGTTGTTTGTTGCTTTTTTTATATTATGTATATTATTGTTTTACATTTTACTTGCTTGAACTTTGTTAATAAAGGTTTTTGTCACAGTTGCTGGGGTGGCGGGATTTGGCAAGATTAGGGGACACGATTCTTTCGTTATTCTACAGCGGATCATATTCAGGTATTACTTTCCTGTGTTACCACAGGAAGTTTAGGCGAGACCAACTCATGTCGACCATGAGTGGCCGGTTATAAACTGATACCAGTTTTAGCTTACCAGGTTTTAACATTTGCTTACTGATTATTTAATAATGTTTCACTCCCATGATATTTTGCAATATATCAATATACAGAATTAATTAGTAACCATGGGGTGAAGCGAATATGGGACGCCGTATGTGGAGAGCGTGTCCCTTGTTCTTTCTTGTTTTAACCATGAGGAATTCAAGTATCCATTGTTACCAATGGTGCGCAGACTTGTCCAAATTATAGCAATCGGCATTCTGTTTGTCTTGCCAGGTCTCGCCACTGTAGTGCACTGTGGTCGTTATCTTCCAGTATATTAGTTTTAAATTGATGCCATATTAGAATGATTCTTTGATTAATAGATAACACACTTAAAGTTGTAAATCTAAGTACTGCATCAAAGAGGATATAAATATTTCTTGCATTTTGATCAATTTTTCCATTTGATTATACTGTTTGTAAAATGCTAAAATTTCAGAGCTTCCGGGGGCCTGAGTCCCCTAACAGGGCTCTGTCGTGGACTCGCTGGGGGTCTAAAGCGGCCCCCAGATCCCTCGCCTTTTAGTTGTGCATCTCCTTTCAGAAAACCTGGCTTGTCCGTTACTCCAGAGTTTGTGGTGTATATCGTGATTTTCTAGACAGAGCGCGCGGTTGCTAACTGACAAACTCATGAGAAAAGGCTATGTTGCTGAAAGGTTGAAGTCATCACTCCTGACGTTCTACGGACGCCATGACGACTTGGAGGACCGTTATGAGACAACTGTTTCACAGATGCAAATATATGTGTTTCCTTGATCAGCTTCGTTCTTCATCTGCACCGGATTTGACTCTGGCTCTCAGACCGGGTGTCCCTAAGGGACTGGTCATTATTTATCTCCAGGGGACCGGCAAATATAGAGGGGTCATAAAAAAATTGGAACCTAGGAAAAGGTGGGCGTCAGAGGTTTCTTTATGTTAGGAGAA
>MJUT01013578.1:21480-38534 GCA_002080005.1 Gigantidas platifrons
AACAAAAATAACAAATAAATAAATAGAGGGGGAGAGATGAAAAACATGACAAAGGATAGAGAGGGAGAATTGTTTTTATGTACAAAGTATATACACCAAAACACCATTGGAGAAATACAAATATGACATGGTTGGGGGTCAACGTTTTTCTGACACTATTAGGAGGGGGGTCACATATGTTACACAAAAATGGAAAGGAGGTAATTAATTTTTTTCCGGTTATTCAAAATAATTTGTCGGCCCTCCTGGAGATAAATAATGGCCGGTCCCTAAAGAGGCTGTAGACACTTACTCTGCCGGCACACCTGGTCTAACCCTGATTTTTATGGGTCCGTGATGGTCATTCATTTTTTGTGTATGTTTTTGGTTTTTGTGTAGTCTTTTTTTCTCTGTCTTTGCTCGTCTGCTCGATTTTGCCGATTCCCTTGGACTTACGGCTTTGGATTCCTCCTGTTGAACGGAGGTTCGGTTTCTTACGTTTTTTTAAGACTGGTTATGTAATGTTGGCAAATTGCGTTACTGTGGAAAAACACAGGGTAGAAAAGAAATTCTGACGAGGATGGGCACCAGCGGAATATTCTAACCAAACTACATCGGACATTTGGACTATCGATATCGACCCTTCGGACTATCGGACCTTCGGACCAACGGGGTGTAACCGTTTTTGCAGCTTCCGGAAGTCTCTCAGCTGCAAAAAAAAAACCTCTATAATAAAGGTGTTAAAGCCATGTTTAAACTAAGGAAGTCCCTTTCAACCGACATACCTAGCCCTAAAACGCTTCTTCATATTGTTTACCACACAATCCAACCAGTGGCTTTATATGGATCTGAAATATGGGGCTATTTCCGAGCAAGTAAATGGGAAAAACAAATCAATAAGTATATCTCAAAAGAAACAGACTCCTTAATAATTGAAAAATTGCATACAAAATGTTTTAAATATGCACTAGGAGTAAGGACAAAATCATCAAACATTGCTTGTAGAGGAGAACTGGGCAGCTTTCCATTTCTATACAACATGATACAACATTAATAAACATGATAAAATATTGGTGCTACTTGGTAAAAGAAAATAAATCAAACAAATTACTTATTAGTGCCCTAAATTTGGCTTCAGATATGGAAAAGAAAAATAAAGATTCATGGTTAAGTTGTATTCGATTGATTTTTAAACATTTAGAATTAGAAAATTTATACAAAAATTATACCAATGTTTCAACTAACAAGATAATGCAAATTGTTAAAAAGAAGTTGAGTAAAATAGTTATTGAACAATGGAAGGAAAGTCTAAACACTGAAACTAACAAACAAGGTAATATGGGAAGCAAACTTAGAACATATAGAAAATTTAAAAACTTATTTAAATTTGAAGAATATTTACAATTTGGTTCTAAGACAGAACAACAAACATATACAAAATTTAGAATAAGTGCCCATGATTTAAGAATAGAAAGAGACAGGTATGAAAGCTTGAAGGTTGAAGATAGAATTTGCAATACATGGTTTTCGCAAAGGATTTTCAACCGCTGGCAACATTTTTGTATTGTATTCCCTGATTACTATCTATTTTTCGCAAGGAAAGAAGTTGTATTGTACTTGTGTAGATTTTAAATGTGAATTTGATAATGTCTGGAGATCAGGTCTGTGGCAAAAGCTACAAAAGTCAAATATTAAAGGTAAAATTTTTACTGTAATTTACAATATGTATCAAAATATAAAAACAAGAGTAAAACTTGGGAACAAATTTTCCGAGTATTTTATATCACATACTGGAGTTAAGCAAGGGAAAAATGTATCTCCCTTTTTGTTTTCTTTATTTTTAAATGACTTAGAATCCTTTTTTGAAGAAAATGATGTGGAACCATTATGCAACACTACAAAACTTTGTGAAGAATCTATACAAATGTACATAAAACTTTTTCTTATTTTATATGCTGATGGACATGGCTTTAATGGCCGAGTCCTCAGATGGACTACAAAAACATTAAATTGCTTTGAACAATATTGTGATTTATGGAAACTTACAGTGAATACTAATAAGACTACAGTTGTCATTCTTAGTAAGAAGAAAGTCAGGCAAAATCAAAATTTTAAGATTAAAGGACAAAATATCGAAATTATAGATTCATACTGCTATCTCGGTATGCTTTTCAATTATAATGGTAATTTTTGTACAGCACGCAAGAAAATAACAGAACAAGCTCATAAAGCCGTATTTGCAGTTTACAGAAAAATTAGAAATATAAGTATACCTGTAGACCTTCAGTTGAAACTGTTTGATTCTTTGGTTAGTCCAATTTTATTGTACGCTTCTGAAGTATGGGGTTTCGAAAATAAGGAATCAATTGAAAAGGTACATTTACAATTTTGTAAGAACATTCTTAAAGTACGAAGTACTACACCTAACTATATGGTATACGGAGAGCTAGGTAGATACCATATGGAGGTAATGGTTAAGCGTAAGATAGTATCACTTTGGAACAACCTTTTATGTGAAAGTAATAAATTGTCCTCTATATTGTATAAATTGATGTTCAAATTACACGATCAAAATCCGTCGCATTTTAAATGGATTTCTTATGTTAAATCAATTTTCGATGATACTGGCTTGAGTTTTATATGGAATAATCAAATACACATGGAAAGAAATGTTTTGAAAAACTTGATATCTTCTAAGTTGAACGATCAATTTATACAAAAAAGGTTTTTGCAGATGAACAATTCTTCCCGGGGTTTATTTTATTCAGAATATAAAAAGGGATTTGGTCTATAAAAATATTTAGTGAAACTGAATTCATATGATAGGGCGATGATAGCTAAATTCAGATGTTCCAATATTAAATTTCCCATTGAAACAGGAAGATGGAACGGGGTGTCTAAGCATGAAAGAATTTGTAATCTCTGTGGAAACGGAATTGGAGATGAATTCCATTATTTATTCATCTGTGAAAAACAGGAAATTAAAACCATTAGGGAAAAGTTCATTCCTAAATATTACACGAAATATCCAACTGAACTGAAACTTTCACGAATGCTAATGTTTTGTCATATAGAACTGTACAGGAATCTGGCATCTTTTCTTAAAATTATGGTGCGTTTTTAATAGACAGTCCGATTTCTCTCTTGTATGTTATTTATTTATTGTTTTGTGTTATTGTATTGCATATATGATATGTCTATTTGTATTTATATAGAATGTGAATTTGTCATGTCCTCTTGTACACCTGTGTGTCTCGGTTTGTATAAATAAAATCTTGTCTTTTCTTGTCTTGTAATTTAAATATAGAAGATGAGTTTCATTTCCTTATGATTTGCTCGACATTAGATAACTGTAGAGCAAAATATTTTAATAATATAAAAAGGTTATATACCAGTTTTGAGAACTTATCAACAGAAGATAAATTTATATGGTTACTATCATGTGAAGATAAAGAAACTATTTCATTAACATCTAAACTATTAATTGATTTATTTAAAGAAAGAAAACAGAGAATTACATTAAAAAAATAAAAAATAAATAAATAAATAAATAAATAAATAAATAAATAAATAAATAAATAAATAAATAGAATATTATGCTTTCATGGGTTGTTTCCCCCTTGACCTTCAGAGTCACAGTGTGTCTCCAAAACTTTTTATTTATCTTTTTCCTTTTTTCTTTTTTTTTGTATTGTCTTAATATGTCTTCAAATTACATTTAATTATTACAAATCATATGTGTATTTTATGTTCTTTAATTTGTTATTGATTATTCTGCCCAGTACTGGGCTCCATGATTGGAAAATAAAATATCTTGTATCTGGTATCTTGTATACATATATTTCATTTGATGTAAAACCATACTTCACAAACTTGTCATACTGTTACATTATATTTGGGCCCTAACCATTTATTATAAATGAGTTTGTGCTAATAAAGTTTTTGTATTTGTATTTTTCATCTATACCACCCATTAAATGGAGATTAAATCATGAAGCTCTGGCTATTTTAGCTTATTTGAAAGTTTGAGGAAACACAGGTTAGACCTGGCTTACTGACACATAGAAAGTACCCTTATATAAGGGCATCATCTGATGCAATTATTAGCTGCGATTGTCAGTTTTAATATAATTGAAATTAATGTCTGTTAGATGTGAAACTTGTTTAAATTCAACTTGACAATATTATGTTGTTGCTATAGTGTTGATATTTTGTTTGGTAACTTATATTAAGAGATCATTTAATTTTTATTTAATAATATTCTACACCACCTTGACAACTTTTACTGCTGTTCTGTTTGAATGGTGCACTTTTGAGAATAAAAATGTTTTGCTTTGTGCAGATGTTTGCTAGGAGACATGCTTTAGATATTCTCAGACTAACATTTAGAAGGTTTTCATTACATTTATATTAAAAATTTATGGTTTGCTGAAATTTTAGCAATATTTCAAGTATTACATGTGTACCTTGAATTATAATATGACTTCCATCAAAACCTAGGGTAAACCTTGGGAAAAAATTATATTTTGCTTATTTTAAGATATAAGACTAGAAATAATTCATGATATTCATATGTTTATACATTTTTTACCTTTATGTTAGCCATTGTTAGCACTTTAAACCTCGCTAACACTCTTGGTAAAACCTTGCGACATAAAGGGCGTATTTGTGGTAAAAACAACATAAACATATGACCCCCATGAATAATTTCATAAATATTCATTTTTCCTTAGGACAAAAATTATCTGCCTGTTTCCAGGCTCTGTACTCTACCCACATTTTTACTCTATAAATTTCCTACACTTTCCTGTCATTAAGCAAGTGGCGATGGCACAAAAATTACCAAAAGAGAGTGAAAATATTGATATCCAAAACCAAATTAAATCGTTGGTGTCGAGCGTTCATTCACTGACAACAGAAATGGTTGCTATGAAGAAACATTTAAGTGACAAACCGAAACAGCGAAACAATCAATTTGTTGGACAAAATGGACAAGGCCGTGGTAGACGATGTTTTAATTGCCACGAAATGGAACATTACAAGAGAGATTGTCCACAACTAGTTCAAAAAGACGACAGTTCTAGTAAGAAAAAAGAGAACGGTTCATTAAACGAAGAGGGGTTGGCCAAAGATGTTTAAGGACAACCCGAAGTGAAACCAGAAGCCTCAACAATTCAATAGTACGTGAACAGGTTGATGGGTCTCCGAAGTCAAAAGTTTCGACACTCCAGGGGCAGGCGAAAAATACCAGGTTGGATCCCGGTGGTATTGTGCATAAACTGCTGAATTCGAATAAGGGGACTTTGCGGGGACCGGTACCTATTGAAAAGGAGGCGGTTCCCGTTGTTGAAACCTAGACCAAGGGTGACATCGATAGTTTAGGTAGGACACTTAGTATTTATCAGCTGGGCTCAGCATCAATGATGAGACTTGGAGTTAAACTCCAAGGGCAGTCAACGATAGCCATAGTAGACACGCGGCTGAGGTAACTATTGTTTCGGACAAAGTTTTCAGATCGTGGAATGTGAAACTGGAAGTAGTTAATTATACTGACATGCATGCTGCAGGCCGGGGTATGTTGATGGACTCATTCGTGACAAGCCCTGTTACTATTGAGATAGGATCCACTTCCTACCAGTGGAGTGTATATGTTGCACCTATTGATGACGAAATGTTGCTTGGACTCGATTTTTTGAAAAACCATAATGCCGTTCTAGATTTATTAAAAGATGAAATGGTTATTAAGGACGAAGTAATCTCTCGGACAGATGGGAAAGCCAGCGAGGTGAAAATGGTAGCCAAACTAACTGTCTGTCGAACAACTGTTTTACCCCCGAATACGGCAACACTGCTAAAGTGAAAAATGTCGAATGCCTTTGATACTTTTGTAGCTGAACCTACAGTAGACAATATTTTAGTACCACGTGCAGTGTATTGCAATAACACTACTCCCAAGATATGTTTCGTCAATGTAACTGACCATAATGTGACATTGAAAAAAGGTCAAGTGGTGGCGAATGCTTCAGAAGCAGAAATTCTGCCAGTTAATGACCAGGAGGGGAAAAGTGTTGCAGTGTTAGCAGCGGGTGGCACTGCTGAATGTTACCAAGCAACACTACCAGACCATATTGAGTCATTGTTTGAGAATTCTAAGTCAAATCTAAATACAGAACAACAGGAAACACTCCGTTCATTTCTAGTTGAATATGAAGATGTCTTCGCTAAAGTCGATTTTGACTTAGGAAATTTTAGTGCCATAGAACATACCATAGATGTTAGAGAGGCAATGACTATCAAACAACGCATACGGCGTACGCCAAGGTGCTTTCCGCAGGAGGAGGAAGAACATCTAAAGCAAATGCTGGACGCAGGTATAATAGAACATTCTACGTCTGAATGGGCATCAGCTCCCGTTTTAATCCGCAAGCGGGACGGAAAGGTTAGATGGTGCGTCGATTACGGGAAGTTAAACGCCGTAACTAAAAAGGATGTGTATCCATTGCCCTTAATTGAGGATTGTCTAGACACTCTTTCGGACAGTGAGTGGTTTTCAAAGCTTGATGTCAATGCTGCATATTACCAAGTGAACGTGAGCAAAGCAGATCGTGACTTTGAAGGGAATTCGAGGGTGACTTTTATAAATGTGAATTTTTTTTAGACTGCGTTTAGATAACTGTTTTTATGTTTACTGTTAAATGTATTATTCTCCCTTTTTTCGGAACGGGTGGGGGGATGAGTGCGGTATATGCGTATATGTACTTAGGTTGTCCTTATTGTATTGTACTGGTTTACTCAATAGTTTGTATGTCTTGGTACGGTAACGTTAGTGAGAGAGAGCCAGTTGTGTGTATGGCCCGAGAGAACGATGTGACCCTGTGTAACTGTTGTACAACTTGTTGTTAATTGTAAGTGTATTTGTGCGTTAATAATAAATCATATATGTTAATATGTATTCTTAATTTACTGGGAATCAATAGATTCACCATACTTATGATATATTATTCTCTGTTGATATGAATATGGTGTTACTTAATAGCTTTTAAAGGTCAAACATAAAATATATCTGTGAACTGTCACCCAAACATTCATTTATTAAAACCATACTATAACATTTTGTTGTGATTTTCATCAAACAATATTGAAGTCTCAATATAGACATGTATTACCAATAGACTCAAGGTAAAAAGACAAATTGCTTTCTGACAGTAAACCCACATGTTCTGCCTTGCCACTGTGCAACCATATATTTATGTTCAATTTTATTTGTGTTCTTTTTATTTATTTTAAAAATATTTTTCAGAAATACAAAATTTAGAACAATTCAGCATTTTTTGTTCAGGAGCTACTGACAGCCTTGGATTGGTGTCATCAGATGTAAAAAGATGTGATTTTTTTGTTAGTGTTTTCATCAATTATTGAATCGTTTTTTGGTGGTTTTACAAACATTTCTTTGAGTTGCGAATTATTTGTTTGTCTTGGTTGTGTAACAGTGTTGTCTTTTGACAAGGAAACATTGTTTTGGTGAATAATCTTTATCTGTTGGAGATGTCCCTTTTAAGCAACAAGTTCTTGCACATGCATTAAATAAAACCATGGCCTCTTGTCAGATTTGAACTGACACCTCTCGATGTCTAACCTCATCAAGTGTACTGCATTATACAAAAGAGGCTTTGCTGGCTAATGTTTTGAACAAAAGTAACTTTTGAAAGATTTCTCAAATTTATGCAAAGTATTGATATGCTTGGCCCAACATTAAAGAAGCTGTTACAATAGTTATACTAAGTATATTTTATCAGAAGTTTGACCCTAATTTTGTGTGTGTAAATATGTAAATCTAGTCTGTACTTAGAATTATGGGACCAAGTCCCTGATTTTCAATAAATTGATTATGAGTCCTCCCCTTGACAACAAAATGAATTATCTATTACATAAGCCTAGCTTGGTAAGATCATACCACACGGGTACATGTACATCACATGTGTAATACCATGAGTCATGACCAACATGGGAATTCTTGTCATCTTGGTTGCACTAACAGCATACGTAAAATATTGTAAATTGCAATGTACTGTAAGCAGATTTTTTTTTAGTTTTCATAACATGCTTTACATAATTCTTCATTGGAGTACATAATATGGGACGAAGTCCCAACTATGGTAGAATTAGCAATTTTTTTCTATATACTAATGACTAAATTTTCATGCCCCGGAAATGCTATACCGGAAGTCAATACATGGTTAAATCTGTGCAGAAAATCGGCTGCGGACGTTTCGTAACCTGGTCGTTTCGTACCTAGATCGGGACTTAAACAACGACGGAAGATTTGGGTCTGGGTCCCCCTATTTGCCCCCTCTTTTAAGAAAATCTGGATCCACCCTCAGTTTACTTTGAAAAAATATTATAGGTCCATATATCCGAGTTAATATTGTTTAAAAAAAATAATGGACTTCGTCCCAAGTTAGGTAACACCTATTATCATATTATGGGACGAAGTCCCAACTATGGTAGAAATAGCAATTTTTTCTATATACTAATGACTAAATTTTCATGCACCGGAAATGACATACCGGAAGCAATACATGTACAGCTACAATGGCAATCTCTACCCAGAGTTGTCGGTCCTTACAGTCTCTCCAATCTCTGTCAACGGCTCATGCCAAGAATCTTGGCAAAATCCGTTTATTAAAGGGTAACTTGATATAAACCGCTTATAATGACCCCATATATTGTAAAATATGTAAAGAATACCATATAACTAATATTTGAGAAGCTTCTTTGTTTATTTTCAAACGAAGATGAGTGATTATTTTCTATACGGTGATCAGTCATACAGCGCTGTTCTGGTTCCTTGTTGTAATAGCTTCTATTGTTGCTGATCATTACACTGGTAATATTTTATCAAAAGGAAACCAGTTTAATACAAAGGTAGACTACTTTTTAGCCGTTGACAGAGATCGGAGAGAGTGGAAGGACCGACAACTCTGAGTAGAGATTGCTGCAGTGGGTTTCTGCAAAACAAAATGATGCAGTAAAACATTGCTCTTGTAGGGGCACGAGTATCAAAGTACTAAAAACGACATACTGTATAAATAAAATCAAGAACGGGTACCAGGATGTAGAAAAAAAAATCAAGTTGCAGCTGTCGTGAGAAGTGGAACCTGTTCAAAATATCGCGAGATAGAGCGTGAAGAGTCCTTGACAACCATAAACAAAGATGACCGACAATGTTTATAATTTGTATGATGTATAAAACTAATCATGACGGCTTTTCTCGTGAATAAAGCATCGCACATGAACAACAAAATGTGCAAACTAAAGCTATAGTGCAATAGGTAGCTTTTTCATGACGTCACCGGAAGTTGAATGACCCATAACAACCGATCACCATTTTGTATTGAGTTGAAAACAAACAGGTAGCCACGAACGTCCTAATCATACTTTGAGCTAATTAGACGCTACAATCTAACCAGGCTGTTCAGCGGCCCTAAAATTCCTAAAAAAAAATCCTATTTTTTTTTTAGTTTTGCTAAAATTCCTTAAAATATTTTGAATCCAAGGAGAAATCCTAAAAAAGCCCTAATTTTTCATGTCAATTCCCTTTTTTTTATATTTCTACTCTAGCAATTTTGAAAATGCATTCATACAAAATGTGTCTTAATGTAGTTTGCAGTTCTTATTCAGATTATGCAGTTGACCAGTGGATCCATGTGTCAAGCTTGTTTATTGAGACAATGGAACCCTTGAAGACGCCCTTCCTGTTCTTAACGTACTTTTTTGTGAGTTTCTTTATTGTCAAATTTGCGAAGGTAAGTCCATTGAAATGTCTAAAACTGCCCTAATTTAGTTATAAAATTCCTAATTTTAGCCTTAAATTAGCCCTAAAATTTCTTAATTTTATCCCTAAAATTCACCCTTATTTTTTGTCAAAAAGTGCTGGACAGCCTGTCTAACACATTACTGCTTTAATGTAAAGTTCTTTAACTGATTTCCAAGATTGCTAAGAATTTAATCTTGTTAAAATTATTTTTAATCTTTTTGCGATTTTAAAGAATTTTGTTTGTAAAATTATTTATTGTATTGATATATAAATATGTAAGATAAATTTTAAAACATTGCCTCATGAATCAAAATTTATGGCTTTTTATTGTACTTTTATGTGTATATATCTGTATGTGACACTTTAATAATATGAAATAAGTTGAATGTAGTTGAATGTAGTTGATTCTAATTGGTTCTTGTATGTTATTGTTATTTGCAACAATTAAATTATGAAATTAATAAATATATTATAAAAGATACTTTGCATATTACTCCTGAATTTATCAAGACAGAATTTGCAAAGAGGACGACAGAAAATGCTCATAATGAAAAACAAACCCAAATAAAAAGAAATACAACACAAAAATCCCATACCAATGCACTAGTAAATACATCGATTGATTGGTGTTTACATATATATGTAGGGCTAACTTTAGCAATATTTCAGCTATATCGTGCAAACTGTTATTACACGCTAGTAACAGGAAGCATGGATAGCCTTTTACAACAGAAAAAAAAGGAGTTTATATATCAAATCCGTTATTCTGGTACAAAAAAAAATATTTTGATGGAAAGCCCAAACCACAAATTATTGTATTCATAAGTGTCTGTCTCAAAGAAAACCATGCAAACTCGTAACATAGTGATATTTTCAAAACCTTATGAAATCTTGTCCATGAAATATCTTTGGCCAAGTACAATTAACACACAAAATATTTTTTTCAAATTTTATTATATGACTGAATTATTTGTTTTTTTTTTTATTTTTCCAGTATTTCAATATAAATGAAGCCAAAAACACTGATTTTTTACAATATTTCAACCTCCAATATATTTTGTATAGCGTAAAATGTGCCTGTTTCATATAGTATCCAGGATTAATCAACTTTCACTGTATCAATTAACATAATATACTCAATATTTGGTCGCATGGATTTTTTACAGACCACACTTTAATATACCAATAAATCAGTAAATGGCCTTTTATGCAAAAATTGTACATATATAACAGGAAATATCTCCCTTGGGGGAGAAAATAAAAAGATCCCTAATTTATTTTGATATAACTTTGTTTTCATACAAAAACATATAAAAAATCCACCCTCGGCAAATTAAGATAAAATGGTGAAAATAAGGACAAAAGTTAAGTACATGTGCACTTAGCCGAAAATGGACAAGGTGAATAGGAAAAACAGTAGAGCAGTGTTAATGCTCAATAAGTACCAACATATCAATATAGAAGTTATGTATAGTATTCCAGAGGTATAAAAAAAGAGTTTAATGAAGATATAAAATTGAGGTACATTGTGGTTTTGGGGGGTGGGTGGGACGGAGCATCCATTTTGTGCATCTGGCTAAAATTGAATTTAATTAAAATTTTGTTTTCAAAATGATCTAATAAGATTTATTGGTGATAAATTAGATAAAATAAGTAAACTCTTTTTAGTTTGTATGAGGTATTTCATACCTATTGAAATTTCATATTTTATAAGGGGGGATAATTTGTAGAGGAAAAGCACATTTTCTCAATTTTTTTAGAATAGGGTCTGTGATCCCGATTTTCTATTTTATACTTTTAAAGTGTTTGATGTAAAATATCTGTTGCTTAATTTTCCATCTAAAGCTACCATTTCCTTTATTAAAAAATATACAATTGTTTTCCCCACAATAACCTATTGTTTTAGGGTTAAAATTCTTAAGTCAATTTGATCATCAAACTTTCAAAGAAGCTTCAGAATAATCTATTGATTTATTTTTTGACAGTGCACTCCAAAATAAATCTTAATCAAAGTGCTGACAGCAATGATTATAATGCCCCCATACTGAAATAATATTACTATTGTACGGGATTGAATCATTTCTATGATATGCAGCTTATGTTTGAATAATGAAATAATAATTGAAATTAAGTTAATCCTACTGTTAAAAAAAAGTGAAGAAAACAAATGCCATTACAATAAGCATATGAATTTGCAGCCATCTCCTAAACAATTTAAAACAATATATATGTGATTGTGTTAAAATAAGCCGATTTTTTTGGACTCTGTCCATCATATCCTACATGAGATACCGTAAATTGGGATATTATGGCCGTAGTTTTATTTTGGTTTATTTGGTGCCAAAATTATACACGCCAAAAAATAACGTCCACTAAAATAAAAAATACCAATATTACAAAATGTTCTAGTTCGATATTGATCAAACTCAAGCTAGTCCATCTTAAAATTATCAATAGTATTCACAACTCAAGAATTTATGTTTCCTTCGAAAGTTGTGAGTAGATATCAGGATCATGTGGTAAATTTAAAATTAGTAGAATTCGTAGGCTTGTAGCCATTTGAATAACAATGTCGTCTAAGTCAATACTGCAGTTTTTTAAACCTAAACAACAGGATTTATTAGTTTTTAGTTTAAACATATTTTATTTGCTCAAATATGCAAAAAGGATAAGACACAAGTTAAACAAACTTATGAAGTCTTCTCCTATATACAATAAGTTACAACATTATTTGATAGAGTATGCATGCATATGCATATGTATTACATTTATATGTGTAAATTGAAGAACAGAGAATGAAGAAAGGAATTCGAGAAAAAGAGAGAGGGGATGGTGGTGATGGTGTGTGTGATTGTTCATTTGGTGACAGTACCAATGTTGGTAAATGTACCAAAATAAAGCAAACATCTTTTGGAAAGCACCAAAATCAAACATCCATATTTTGACAGAAAACCTCCAAAATATCCCAATTTACGGTAGTGAAACTTCTTCTCAATAATACGTTTATTTTTCTGAGGTTGTTCTATCAAATTAAACATGGATCTGTATCTAAAACCTTCTCTTATACTCTTAAATAATCACAGATTGCAAGTTTAAATGTGTTAGATTTGTATATTTCGGTAAATAGGCCAAGAAATTGGCAAGTTGATATTCTAATTATCAGAAAAAGGATATCCCATCAATATGAAATGAAATGAAAACAAGAGGTTGAACATATATCATGCTTATTCACAGGTGAACATTTAAAATATTGTATCTAACCACTATGCAAAGCTTGAAGTGTTCAAAGGTAACTTTAATTTGAAAAAATGAAAATAAATTAGAATCCCAGCATCATGGCTAATTTACATGTTCACAGCAGTGTACACTTCTTCCACAATATTTTCTATATTGGAATTATAATCATTAGTTTCTAGCACTGCAATAACCTTTGATAGAGTTTCATCTTGACCGACATCTTGAATTCTTCATTGGGAATTTCTTTAAACTGAACTTGTAGAGTACTCGAAGAAGTTTCTGATATTGTCTTCGGCTTAGTTAGGAAAGATGCCATGAAACTTTTATCTGACTTTGATTCAACCGCTCCAACTTCTTAAAAACGTGTTCTCCCTATTCATCGCATGATTTTCGAACTTCATTGGCAAGTGCAACATAATCTGGCCTTTTCCCTGTTTTTCAGACATATTTTGTTCAGTTTCACTATATGTTTTTTCCATCAATTTCTTTACTTGTAAGAATGCTTCTGGAAAATAAAAGTGATATACATATATACAGTACATGTATAATTTGCATTTGTCAATCTTATTCTTCAGTGTTGGAAGTTCATGTTAAGTGGTTTCTTAATGAATTGCTAGTTTCTTTAATTATGCCTTTGTTGTCAAGTAAATCTGTTGACGAAAAAATAAACCCATTTTTTTTTAATTGGCTGCCTTCTGGAGGAGAAAATTTCTTTGGAAATCTAATCTCAACGAGATTAAAATACACTATACTCAAGCCAAAATATGTAGGGAAGTAGTTAGTACATGTTTCTAAAGCTTGCTTTAATTCGTTCTATATTTTCCAGAAATGGATATATATCAAATATTACTCCAGATTTCTATGAAAATAAATAATTTTATCCTTGCTCTATATAACAAAATATTTCATCTATCTCAGTTTCACTAGTCTACATGTACATTTGCACTCAAAATAGTCAGTAGGCCTTATTTTTTATAAGCTTGAAAAGGCATAATTCAACGGCTGAAATAACATTATCCAAAATAACCGAAATGTGTCGATGTGATACAAATGCCCCGGCCTCCTGTAACTTTAAAACCCAAAATTCAAGTTTGACATGTCCTTTATTGATGATTACAACATAACAAAATTTCAAATCAATCAAGATTCAGTTGAGGTTTGGAAGTTATTGAACAGATATATTGTACAGTGGGATGGAATTTGTTGTTGCACAATAATAATGTAAAGCTGTATATCACAAACCAAACTAAGGGACCAAGCATTCAACTTATTTACATGTATAACTTAAGGGGGGCTATGGTTTTAAACTTTTTACCCTGGAGTTAAAAATGATTGACGCTTTGCAACAAAATATTTTTTTTCTTCTAAATTTATCATTATTTCATATACTATAATGCATGAATCAGAATATATTTTTTCTTCACCTCCTATACTAAAATAGTTGTTTAGTATTTGTAAAAAAAAACATAGCCCTTTTTTCTCAAGTTGAATAGTTAGTCTCTTAACAAGTTTGTTCACTGAATGGACTTCTAGCAATAACCACTTAGAAATGTTTTTCTCTTGAGGTATTTAGCTTACCAGAACCAACTTGAATAGTTTGTCTTGTTTTCAGGCAATACTCTTTGCATAAGGAAGGACTTGCTCCGTGGTTCTCTGTAGATCTGGTCTTTCCATTGTTGTACTTTGAATATACACATAAAACTTTACCTCTACTCCATCTAGTTCCAAAGTATTCTCTGTTTCTGGTATATCTTGAGATTCAATCACAATGAATCGTCGATGGTGACAATTCCGCTATGTACAAAATAAAAAGGGCCTCAGGCAGTACCTTTCTACGTATTTTTTCAGATGATTTCAGGCCAACGACAAGGAAAGCTGCATCAGCTTTACATTGGAATATATGTATAATGTTTGAACTGCATGGCAAGTTGCAAAAGTTAGAAAAATAACACGGTGTTGGTTTATCCACTGGAGGCTGCCATTTCTAATTTTATAATCTTAGAAGTGAAGACTTCCGAAAAGGGAGGTTACTCCGTCACTTCCTCTATCAGATAGACATGTATATTTTCTTGCTCAACTTTAAAGTTCGGATTGAAAAATGGAATTAAAATGATATATCATATGTAATTTATTTATAATAAACACACAAATCACCTTTAATAAGAATCACTAATAGTTTATTGCAAAAATTTGCATATATTTTAAATAATGCCTTTTAAGCTAAAATTGCACACATGACCATACTTTTGGGTGCAAGAACTTTTTTGCAAATTATTTGCCAAGGGCAGATTTTTTTATATATTTTAGTTTTGAGATTGGTCTGTTTAAAAATGGTAATTTCAAGTCAAAGAAATCTCCCCCAACTCCAATATTGTGCATCAAAATTAAGGAATTTTACTGATTTTGAAAATTTGTCTATATGGCATATTTTGTGATAGCTTTAAAAATTTTCACAAAGTTTTTTTCAAAAATTGTTTTTGGTGATCATTGTCTTTAAACATTATACTTTGAGGAAACAGTGTGATTTTTTACTTCTGAGATATGTATTAACAATAATAAACCGTCAAAATAGGGGCGTTTTTTATCAATTTTTAAGGATTTTTGCAATGCTTAAGGGCTAAAATGAAAATCATCATTTTACAAGAAAAATGAAAATATATAGGAAATATGTATGATATATTTCAAAATACTAGGCATCAAATATTTAGAAAATGTATAACTTTTTTTCTTACTGAAATTAGCTTTGTTACATTTTTGGGGATTTTGTATGGTTTTCTGTGAGACAGACACTTAAGCACAATCCTCAACTTTTCAGTAATACATGTACAGTTTGGTGGTCAGTCGGATGGAGAGACATACATACATTGTATTAGGCTAGATAATATAAAACTTGATGGGCAACACATATTAATGGAGTAAATGGAAGGAAATTGAGTAATAATACACGAGACAATCACCCTGGTTTTACAAAAATAAACATTACAAGTGTGGAACCCTTTTGTTATTATTCTTCTGGAAGTCACTGTGAGACCTTCAAAAATGAGCAATTTGTTGGAGATTGCCCTATTCACAGTATATGATCAGCATTGGAGTAATAAATTTACACTAGTAGCCAACATTCAAGCCCACCAAGTATATAAAAGACCACCTTGGAACTGAAGAGACATAACGAGTACAGTACAGTTTGTACAAGTTTAGAGTTGGCATAAATATGTATGACAAATGATGGGATATGGAGTAAATGTACATGAGACAAAATCCCAATTAATATGTGGTAAACAAAGGCAAAGCAATGGAACAACGCTTTTATTGTTCTTCAACTTGGAGTCACCATGAAGCCTTCAACAATGAGGAATTTCTCATACCTCATAGTACAAGACGACCCCTAGCACCAGTTTAAGCAGAATTAATTGCTAGATGTCGATCAATGCTACATCCGTGTTTCCTTTTATGTATGTCCTATTAAATGGAACTATGTCCATACATATGTATGGTAATGGGGTAAAACAGCCTTCATATGTATAACGTATGTGCATGTTGCCCGCCAATCTCTCAGTGTTTAAACATCAATTTCCAATACATTTACAAAAAAAGTCAATACAAAGTACAAAACAGATCAGGTACTGCTTCTAAATGTAAAAGTGGAGTAAATGCTGATGAAATATGTGGCCTCAATGATGTATATAGTTGCTGGATAACAGTGTTATGTACATGTACATACTTAGTAACTCAAATGCAAAAAAGACAAATTCCACAAGTTTTGAAAAACATTGAGAAAACAGTTGAATAAAACATACAGTGGTTTTATATTTAACTTATAAATGATATCTTGCAACACTAAAGGACACTTTTGTACTTTTTGGTTAGTATTAAAACATGTTAATTCTTCAAAATGAATATTTACCCAAAGACTTTTTTTTTAATTTCACTATATATAGATGTTTTATAGAAATAATTTAAAAAAAATAGATCAAATGGAAAGAAAACAATCATTCACATCTTCATTTTCTCATAATTTCAT
>MJUT01013578.1:38902-49953 GCA_002080005.1 Gigantidas platifrons
GCAAAGAACTGCAAGTTTTGTTAGAACCTTAATTCAGAAAAAACTGAAAAAAAAATTAATTATTTATTTTACTAGCATTTACAAAATAAATTATAATTTAGTGAATATAAAATGTAAACCACTATCAAATGCATGTTATATTTGAATATTATTTCAGAGAAAA
The DNA here is from genome assembly GCA_002080005.1 of Gigantidas platifrons. Classification (NCBI taxonomy): domain Eukaryota; kingdom Metazoa; phylum Mollusca; class Bivalvia; order Mytilida; family Modiolidae; genus Gigantidas; species Gigantidas platifrons. The sequence goes on from MJUT01013578.1 coordinate 39,066, forward strand.
TCTCCAAAAATAATTAAATTTATCATTTTAATCACTTTTTTTATATTAAGAAATTCTTTGGACTCACTTTGTCTATTTTACCAGCATTTACAAAATAAATTACAATTTTTTTTTTTTTACCTGATATGAAATGTGCACCACAAAGAACTGCATGTTTTGCTGGGATCCAAGGCGATCCATCTGCATTAACCCTTCTGGAAACTAACATTACTGTTGAGATGATGGTTAGTGCAACCGTTTGCCACATAGTGCTTTGGCATTTTAATAATGAACGATTCATATTCATTTGCATCTTCACATTGCCAACAAGAGATGATAGTTATGTATATTGGAATCCTATGAAGCCATACATATACCCTTTTCTTTCTATCATACATATCCTGTCCACAGGTGAGATGACGGGTAAAACAGGGTGGTTGGGGCTTGTTTATTGAAGTGATGAGCGTGAACATGCAAATCCACACTTTCACCTTGTTGTAGTAATGACATCGGCGAAGTCACTATAGAATACCCCCTACTGTCCCTCATTTCCTGGCCACTTGGACACAGGTAAAACATAATTCAATGTTGTATATTGGAGAGATAATCGTGGACACCGTCGTAATTCACATCTTGCTACCTTGCAGATAAAGTTAAAATAATGTCAATAAAACATAATGTTTTGCATTAAGACAATTGGGAAATTGTAATCCATATGGGTATATTGATACAATATTTTTGATTATTATACAGCTATAATTTTAATCCAATCAAAAACATCCATTTAAGACATGTGACCGTACATTATTTTTCCCGTATTGTACAACCGGAAGCCGTATTTTTTTCCGTATTGGACGTCCCGATAAATCCGTATTTTTTTCGTATTGTACATTATGTAAGGGAAATAACTCGTTGATTTTTGTTGTCTGCTAGTAAACAAAACAAACCGGAAAATTTTAATTCTAATGTAGTTGCTTAATATTCCTGGTTTGTGATTTGACAATGCTGTAATTTTCACGGTATAACAGTATACGGTTGAAATAGCATGAGACTGGAAGGATCCGACATCTTGAAAACGTGAAATCCTACATGTCATATTTACAGCAATGCACAAAAAATAATTTAAATGCCTACCTCGAAAACTTATTTTAGTTAAATTTAATCAAAATCGAAGCGTACATGAATCCAAAAAACGTCTGTTTTAACGTTTTAAACTGGAAGTCTTCATATGACGTAACGTTGTTTATGTGCCAAAGTCGTCGACAACATTTCGCGGAATTTTAATTTGTGTGATTTTTAGACCCAGGGATAAGCAAGAATATATTTTTATGTTCATTATTGCATTAGAATGGAGATAACTATATTGTATTTGAAAATTTCGCGGCATCAATTGTCGATTTAATGGTCGCAAATAACCGTTTACTAGCTCCGCTCACGCTTCGCCAGTAAATTTTAATTTGCAACCATCAAATCTCCAGCTGATGCCGTGAAATTTTCAAATACAATACAGTTATATCCTAAATGACGATGAAATTAAGGATTTTGTGGAGGCACAAGTACCGAAAAATACAAAACAGAAAACTAAATAGGATAATTGTTGATAATTTATTTTGCTGTTTTTAATTTATTTTTAGAGTTTACGAGATCTGTATTGATACATAACATTTTCCTAATGAAATACTGTTGTGCAGTTGTTCTATTTAGACTGTATTAAAAGTTAAACATAAAATTGTTGTTACTAGTATTGATCATTTCAGCTGTATAATAACCTATTAATATTTCTCTGCTTAAAAACACTTTTCGTAATATTTAAAAAAAAATCTTTTTTAAAAAACCCTTTGTTCATTCTTTAATCACAAAAACCATGGAAAAAAAAACGCGTAGTTCATTAGTATTTGGGAATATTTACTAAGTATGTGTACCGTATCCAAGTGATTGTTTTCAACTCAGTGTAATTACCGGAAATTGTAACTAGGGACAAACATCTCTGATAAAATCAATCGACTCGGCAACATTCACCTGTATGTCTGGCTAGGGACTTGTGACATCACATCAAAAACATCTGATGGTACAATTTCACTACGAAGCCAAAACAGGGAGGCGCTAAGCAGAGTAACTGAAAATTTGGAAAAGTTCATCGATGCTCTAAAGCCATACCCAAATTGTAAAATAACCTTCTTGGAAGTTCCATACTACTCCATAGCCACATGGAATAAAAAATTCAAACCTACGAAAACTGAACAGTACGCTGAACAAGACTCTCAATTAATAGAACAAATTGATAAAATTAATACGCATATTTATCAACTCAATGCTACACTACAAAAGTAGTATCCACTTCTGAATATACACCTCCTAGCAAGGAAACAAGTCCGTAGACGGAAAAGTGCGCCAAACAAGGAATATATAAACTTTAAACTTCTAATTGATGGAATACACCCAAAACCTTTCTTAGCTAAAGTCTGGCTGGCTGAAATATCACAACAAATACGCAAAGACTGTTGACACTGACTACTAGTAATATATATATATTGGTTGTAGATCAGAAGGCATGGGATGACCAAGCCACGCTGTGACACACCAAATATATGATACTGTAGATAGGATACAACAAACTTTCAACTGTAGTAACTCCAACCAAATAAGCATAGCTCTAAAATATTACATAATGGATGTATTAACATTACAATCCTCCTCTTCAACAAGAGGCACAACCCCACCTGCAAAGACAGATACTGCAATTTATCAATATACATTGAATGTTACTAAAGTTCTAAGCAAGAAATAAGATGCTACCAGAAGAAAACAGAACATAGAATATATATTTAAAGAAGGCGGGATTGTCATAACTACAGATGCAGTAACATTTGAAATGCTTAAATTAGCAACAATAAAATATTTTGAGCAATTAATATTGCATGAAGGAAAAGCATACATAGCTTAATATTTCCATTGCCACGTAGTACGCATTTGGGTCTGTTCGATATGTATCAATAGGTTATCTATATTTTGATCATATAGTCAATCAGGCTCCATGAGGGGTTTAATTGTTTAATTGTTTATTATTTTTTTCTTCATGCCTTCATTTACTATAAATGTTTACAAAAATTTGTGTATTTAAATATTATTATGTTCAATTGTGTATTTTGAAATATTTGTAATGGGAGAAGACTGTCCAAGTCGTTTAACTTGTGTCTTATCCTTTTGTCTTTTTGAACAATAAAATATGTTTAAAGTAAGCATACATAAGAAAGGTAGACGATAAGACACATACAGCTACTGTCCAATACACCATCAAAATAACACGTCCAGAGACAAACTATACTATCAATATCTATACAACGACTAGCCGTTTACTTATTAATGGACCTGGAGCAAGCCATTTTGTTTCAAAGGATATCCCGACAATACATAAAATTGTCATTGATACTCTAAATCAAGAAGGTATAAAAAGGATCAATATAGACCAACTTAATAGAGATCTTGCTAGGCAATTGGAATTACTGTTAAGTAATACTGATCAAAACAAAGATGATAAGAGGCAAAACCCTTTGTTAGCGGAAGATGATACTGTCACCTGCCCAAAATGTAATAAAAAATGCAGGACCAGGAGTTCTTACTGTACTGCAGGCCGTCACTGGATTCACCACAAATGCCAAAAACTTACAGAGGTTGAGATACTTCAAATTGAAAACTCAAACTCAGACATTGATGAATATTACAAGTGTAAAATCTGCGATGAGCAACAAGCAAATGGAATTAGAGCAATTCAAAACTCCATCAAAATAACAGCAATTCCAGAAAACAGCGCAAAACAACTTCTGAATGAGCAATTAGCCTTAGAAAAAATAAGACCAACTAGTCCGCTAAACGAACTGTATGAATGTATCATTTGCGATGGGATGGTAACCGAAAGAGATGGACAGTTATGTAGCATATGTAGTAGCGTGTGTCATAAGAAATGTCTGATAGAAAAAGACGACTTGTATACCTGCATTGCATGTACAGCTAACCAGGAGTACGTACAAATACCAGATGAAACCAGCAACGATCTTATGCTGACTCAAACTAAAGACCAAGCCAACCAACCAAGAGAACGCAATCCAACCTGAGCAATTTAATACAACTCGTCAAACTCCTGTAAAGCCAATACCTAAGCCAAGGAAAATCAAAACAAAAATGCCATATAATAATGGACAAGAAGATGACTTAAAAACTAAATTGAGTGAATTAAGGCAGAAGGAAGCAAAACTTAGAAAACAAGAAGAATAACTTAAATTAAAGGAAAAATCTCTGAACGAATTAAGTAGTGAAAGAATATAAATGGAATCTAGGTGCCAACAACTTGAAGCCAGAAATTTCGAACTAGAACAAACAGTAAACATACTCAAAAGAAGAATTGACTCAAATAACAACGCTTCCTTACCAAGCGAACCAAAAAGCCAAAATGTAAATGAGCAAAAAGATGACAATGATGCCTATAGAAAAATGAAACATCAAATTGACAACAGAATTGCAGAAATGCACACCAAACTCAGTAATATGGTTCTCGATGAGATGGAAAAACAACTAGACAAAATAAAATTATTTGAAGACCCTGTATCAAAAGTAAATCAAAACCCCGATCCTAAAATAAGTCCTGACCAAGAAACCATGGTTCAACCAACAATTCAGCATGAAACAACAAAAAGTAAAGTGACCAGTGATCGCCAAACTATAAAACAACAAAACTATATTGGGCAACCTTTATTTCATCTAAGAGGTCCACAACAGATTTATCCAAACAATTCATAAGGGCGTAACCAACATACCCATACGACGTCACTACCAATGATTGGCCAACAAACGCATAGAAGTACCAACATGCACCCAACTCATAGATGGAACAGCTCGGGTCTATGGACACCCCAAATTGCAGCTCAACAACCTTTTTTAAACCAGACAAGCCTCTATCAAAAACGAATGTAACATCTAACACAGGCATCGAGAAAAGCGCAAAGACCAACCTGCGTATTATATCTCATAACTGTAAGAACATTAAAACATGTGGTCCACTAATACATAAGCTTCTACTCAACAACGATATTATACTTATTCAAGAGCATTGGCTATTTCAGGCCCAGATACACCTAATCAACGAACTGCACGAGCAAATAAATTAAGCTGCAAAAGGTGTGGATATAAACGACCCATTACTGCCTATCAGGATGCCAAGGGGGCACGGAGGGGTTGCTATTATATGGAAAAATGATATTGATCATCTAGTCAAACCAATATAGGACGGCTCAGAGAAATTACAAGCCATCGAGATTCAAGGTACATCGGGTGACTGCCTCCTCCTTATATCAGCCTACCTACCAGCTAAAGGAAGCAAAAATCATGAACTTGAATATCAGGAATGTATTGATCAACTGTATGAACTCTGCCAGAAATACCAAGAATCCCATAAAATTATTTTTGGAGGTGACATGAACGAAGATCTGAATATTCAATCAAACACAAAACGCAATCAATATTTGCGTGATTTGATATTAGAACCACAGCTAGCTTATGAAAATACCTCAAACACTTTCGTGAACTCCTTTGGTCAAGAAGTATCGGAAATCGACTACTTCTTTCACAATCTCAAACAAGGAGACCATAGCAAGAAATCAGTGATACTAGATCTACCAGAAAACACCTCTGACCACTACCCAATTAAAATCACCATCAATTTTGAATACTCACTACAACCTGTTAAACAACAGAAGAAAAAAGGTTGTAACACAAAAATCAACTGGGACAAGGTTGACAAAGAATGGTATGCAACAGTAATGCAGGAGAATATCAGCTGCATCAAAAATGAAATAGAAACTGGAACTGGGTCGTCGGAAGACAATATTCGTAAAACATGCGAGGCCATGAAATTGGTAGCATTACTCACATCAGACAAGAAAGCCACATATAGATCAAAACCAAAGTTAAAAGTATGGACAAATGAAATCAAAGCGGCTATTAAGGATACAAGGTCAAAATACAAAATCTGGAAAGAAAAAGGAAAATCTTCTGACCCTAGTAATCATCATCTACAAGAGAAAAAGAGAACCAAAAAGCATTAAGGAAAATCATTCGAATCGAACTAGCAAAACAAAGAGACAAGGAAAAAGAGCTAATTATGGAAACTAAAACAAGGGACATGAAACTATTTCATAAGCTGGTGCGAAACAATAGGAAAAAAGGAGGTGAACCATTATTAGAGCTAAATGTTAATGGGATAGACTGCAAAGGGGAGAGGAGAAGGTTAAAGAGGCTTTCCGTGAGCATTTCCGTCAACAAAACAACATTGACTTGAACTATCATAAACAAGCAGAGGACGATATTGTTAGCATTGATAATCTTGTGGAACACAAACATATAGCGGAAGTTCAACCAAATGAAATAGCCAAAGCAATAAGATCAATAAATAAAGGAAAATCTGTATGGCCTAACAATTGCACACATCATCTTTGCTTGAAGCGAAATGGAGGAATTGCTTAGAACAATGATCAACAACATTTATGTGCATGGCAAAATCTCTGAAACACTCAAAATGGGCCTTTTAATGGATGTATTTAAGAACAAGTTAACTAAGCAGCAAGCCATATACTCGTACTACAGAGGCATAACTGTACTCCCGGTAATCAGTAAAATCATAGAAACCATCATAAAGCAAAGAACTACAATATTATATTGAAAACCTAGAACAAAAGTCAACGTGGATTTATCATCGGAGCCTCACCGATGAATTCATCACTCTCGGTAGAGGAATTCTACAGAGACGCAAAAGACGCTAACAAAGGGTTCCACCTCATTCTTCTCGATGCAAAAGCAGCATTTGATACTGTCGTACATAGACATATGATGAGAAGATTATTTATGGCCGGAATTAACATTAAACATTGATCACTAATCAAAAACCTTCATGAAGATTCAGAGAGCTCAGTAAAGTCGGGAGGATATGTATCCGAGCCATTCAAAGTCAACCAAGGGGTAAAACAAGGAGGAATTTTAAGTACTGATCTTTATAAACTTTATATTAATCCACTTCTGAACCTCCTAGAATCATCACGGAATAGGCTACAAAATTGGAAATATCAGCACCAATAATACAGCGTGTGCCGACGATATAGCCCTGATGAGTGAAACCAACCATGAAGCACAGATACTTGTTAACATGGCCACCGATTTTGCTTACATGGAAGGGTATGAACTGCAACCCACAAAAAGTGTGGTTATCAATGTCAAGGCTAAACGAAATCAACCATCAAATACCAACTCAAACTTAATAATGGGAAACAACAACATGCCAACTGTTGAAAAAGCTGTACATCTAGGGATAACCAGAACATCTTAACTAATAGACAATATGACAGTAAATGTGGAAGAGAACATCAAAAAACCAAGAAGGAGTGCGTATTGCCTGTTTGGCAATGGATTCCATGGATATAATGGCCTAGATGTGGACACAATGATACACCTATGCAAAATCTATATTCAACCTGTTTTACTCTATGGCTTGGAACTGATACTACCGCATGGTAAATACCTCGAAAAACTTGAAATAGCGCAGAAACGACTCTGAAAGCAAATACTGGCGTTACCTAACAGTGTGGCAGATATTGCAGTGTCCATCCTAACAGGAATCTTACCAATTGAGGCACAAATACATATACGTGCTTTGGGACTATTTAACAACATTTCCCAACAACAAGAAGACAGCATAGAAAAAGCCCTAGCCATACGGCAACTAACACTAAAGCCAGATACCAGCTCAAGTTGGTTTATAAACATCAAACTCATATTAAGAAAATGCGATATGAACGAGGCAGTATACTATCTCAACAATCCACAACGGAAAACTATATGGACAGCTATGGTTAAGAAGACAGTATATAAATCATGGGCAAATTCGCTAGTAGCCATGCTTCCTCTATATAAAGGGCTAAACTTCATAACAACTAATAACCTGGAATTAGGAAAACTTCATCCTCTGTTTAAAACTAACTGCCACTCTGGAAGAGATAACGCTAGGCTTACTTTGAAGCTGAAGCTACTCACTGGATCATACATTCTCCAGAGTAAGCGTATAAAAATGTACAAAAATGAAATTGACCCAACTTGCCTGCTCTGCAAAAATGAAGAGGAAACAATAGACCACTTCCTTCTCAGCTGCAAAGAATTAAAATCTATCAGAGAACCAATTATGAACAAATTATGTGCAATACTAGGGGAATGCAACATCAATCTCAACCATTTCAGTGACTTTAAGAGAATTCAGGTGATACTGGATTGTACAACCATAGTACAAACACAGAAAATAACCACAGCCAACGCATACCGTATAGAACAGTTATCTCGACGCTTGCTATTCCAACTACATGTTACACGCTATAAAAGACTTGGAGAAAGCAAACTTCATAATTATAGAGACTTTTTGAACGGGAAATGTTGATATGAACTAGGATAAAATATCATAACTTGTAAAGTACAGTTGGGGGGATGGCCAAAGTAGATGAACTTGAACTTTAACCATTTTGTTAACGTTAAAGCTTAATCCAAAATGGTAAAATATGGAGTACCCACGAAAGTGAAGAAATCTTTTTATATTAATGTGTGGATAGCGGATCAATAGTTTTAGATTTTATTGAGGAAGTTCTTAATAATGTGCTACGTTTTTAAAGATGGAAACTTTTAGCCATACTGTGTTTTACGTTCTTAGCGATGAAAACTTTTAGTGCTAAATATTTTTAAAGTGTAAATATAAACGTATATACATGTGTGTGCACTAATTCGACTGGTGGAGGATTCACTGTACATAATAATGGGCACCTGTTTTACATGCTGAAGCATGGTTCCCCTAATGGGGGTAAAGATACGGAGGTAAGGTAAGGATTAAAACGCCACCTGGCGTTTAAAAACTCTCCTATAAAGTTTATTTACTACTTCCGGTTTTGAACCATGTTCGGTAGCGGATACGAAAACTGTCCGGAGTTTGGTCCCCGATATATTGTTTAAAAAAAGTATTGGACTTCGTCCCAAGTTAGGTAACACCTATTATCATATTAATTCGAGCATTGATATACAAAATGGTCAGGACAAACCCGATCGTGACTTTTAGGCTCCCAATGACACGTACCGATTATTTTCACGCTGGCTTGTTTGAGGTACTTGACCTTAGCAAATCTGTAATATGACCGCTTCCACCCCTTGATTTTTCCATGCCCTCTCTGATTTGAACATCATGGGGACACAGCAGAAGTCTGCGTAAGCTTTTTTGGTGCTCCCAAACATGTTTAGTTCAGTATTTTGGTCGGAGCTATCCATAGATTCCATAATGGAAGCATTGATCATTCAAACCGGAACTCCGCCAGAGGGAGTTGCATTAGAATTCTAGACACTTCGGCACCGGGACAAATCGGCACCAGGACACTTCGGCACCTATGTGAGACATTTTGGTACCAAGACAAATCGGCACTTGTGGTTTTTTATTCTTTGATTTTACGTACAAAACTCGTGAATCATGAATCACACTAAATATTTCAAAGTTATCAGAAAAACAATGGAGAAATTCTCTGTTTTAGCAAATTCCATGAAAATCCACAGGCGCTTGTGTAGAGTCAAAAATGTGCTCGCTATGTACCGAAAATATTTTGGGTACATAGCGAGCATATTTTTGACTCTATACACAAGCTCCTGTGAAAATTTGACAAAAATTATGTCTTGCCTATTTTGTAAATAAAGTGAAGTAGGTTCTAAAAACAATAAAAATCCATACACATAATTTTCTTATCGTTATATATGTTTAAAGATCAAACAATCAACAATGCAAACAAAGGCTGTAAACATTTGATCACTGCTTTCGATGTTAATTAGGAGAGTTAATAATGGATTCTTTTAAAGACTATTTAAATCAATTATGTTGTGATTGCATTTAAACGATCATTGATGTTTTTTTGTTTTAACTTTCTTTGATTTTATTTTTAGAAAAGCTAATCACGTTTGTTTGAAAGAAAATGCGGTGCCGATTTATCATGGTACTAGACCGAATAATCTGTCTCTTGTGTGTCTATATTTGTCATTATATATTTTCTTTTTATTATTTGGACATTTTCTTTTTTTCTTTTTTTTTTTTGACACACAGAGACAGAAAGCACTACGATATAAAAGTTGTAGAAAGCATGCAATTTGTATGCGCTGGAAATTCTGGGATTTCTCAAGTTTTGTGTAATGCAAACAACTACCGGTCTATTCACGAAGGATAATTCTTCAACTCTAGCCCTGCACTGGGCTTAAGATATCCCTTGAGACTCCCCTATATCCATTTTATTATCTATTCATTCATTCACAATATCAAATGGATGTGTCTCAAGGCAGTGTCAACGGCGTAGGCAAACACTAACAACCCTTACAAAGTCGGTGACGGGTCTATATTTATTCCGGATTTTCCCCGCTACTAACAACCCTTACAAAGTCGGTGACGGTTCTATATTTATTCCGGATTTTCCCCGCTACCGTTATGAATGATGATGCGCATGTTTTAATAAAATAAAATGTAGGTGCGGATCCAAAAGTTCTTAAAGGGGGGATTTCCAGGAGGTTAAAAAGGGGGATTCCGGAACAGGGTTAATTGGCTTAATAATTTTATGTCTTCATGCAGTAAAAAATGTGTGTTACAATACGTATGCCCCGTTTTTATTGCTATTTACATGTACATGTCTGACAAATTGTTTATATTTGTAAAATTGTTGGATTGAATTGGCAAATTTTATGACCAAACAATATTATAAATGTAATTGTTTAAAGCTGATCGTGAATGCACTAACCAACTTGTGTGAATCACCTTGACGGTACTCATGCTGGGGTATGGCTAGAATAATTATTATATTTAATT
>MJUT01013578.1:68948-91699 GCA_002080005.1 Gigantidas platifrons
AAAAAAAAAAAAAAAAAAATCAAGCATTTCATAATAATTTTCCTTCACATTGCTAGTTAACATGCTTCAGACGTAGTTAAACATATATACTGTCCGACAAAAGTTAAGCACCACCTGATTTGCTTCAATAATATCTTTTCTAATAATGAACTTATTTCAAATCGGTTTGCTGTTTTCGTTACCTGAATACACATACTTACTTACCTGTGAAACAGGTTATTGATTGATTTTTATTTATGTGTATATGACAGGGTGTGTAAAGTGCCATTTTGAGTGATTGTAAATCTTTTCCCAAGCATAGATGGTAGAATTATCATCATGTTCAATTCTAGCTTGACCAACGCTATAAAACATGAAAAAAAAGTGTGATTGCAAGATACAATTTTTTCATGATCCAACAGTCTTACTTCTTTGACATCCAATACAGTCTCCTCCAAAACAACATTTTCAAGCTAGAAATAAAATTATATTTATTAAGTTCTGGTACTTTTTCTTCTCATTAGATTTCCAATAATTTACAAATCCGTATTTGTGGTCAAGTCATATAAATCTTCAATGATAAACTCACTAACAGCACCATTGAACTGCAAAATTACTTGGGCTATAGACTGGTCAATTTCCATAGGGCGTATATCCTAGTAGAATAATATAATTTAGGCATGTAAATAAATGATGATCTGTACGTTATCAGTGATTGCACTTGAAATTTTAATAACCATTATTTCAGGCCGAGAATAAAATTCTTTGTTCCCCCATGTCTTAATTTTGATGTATTGATGTTATTTTGACCGTGCCCTTAAATACTCAAGAAAAAATTGGTCCCAAAAGTTTTGTGCCAGAAAAAATAATCCATTGTAAAGTAATCAAATTAATTATAATATTTTCATCACAACTAAAGGTATTTATTTAGATCATGTCTGGACACTCACATTTTCAAAACAAACATTAATCTTTGGTCATCCACTTTTCAGGCAATTTTTCCCAAAACATATTTATCAATAATATTATTGTATTTGTACATTATAATGCCAAATATAACATATATTTCCTGTTCTGTTTGCTCGTTTTGTAATACTATTGCAATACACTTACTGAAAAAGAAAAATAGCTGTGATCATCTATCCCTGAATACATACAAGAGCCTGTTAAGAACAGGTTCAATGAGTAGACCTAAAAATAAAAAAAATATATACATGTATAAACAAAAAATATTTTGCAACTAATTATGTAAGTTTTTCAATCAATTCATGCATTTTAGTTCAAATAAATTCAATAAAACAATCGCCCAGGTTCCTATTTAACTTTAATGGTATACAGCATGTCCAAGGTTGTGTGTTTTTATGTTCATCAGGCTTGGCTGAAGATGAAAAACATTTTCTATATATATAATACTTGTTCTTATGTGAAATGAAGATGTCCAATTTATTATTAATGTGTGTGAGCACCTGGACTCATTATTTTTATTAAGAAAAACTGCCATAGGTTGATATTTACTTTTTCATATTTGTCAAAGCTAGGATGTATTATAGTTATCTCTCCTTAGACAGTGTCATCTGACTCTCCACTGATACAATAGAAGTATCATGTTACAATTATATGTTTTCATTGTGCTGTATCCAATCAAAATAATCAATGTAAAATATGTGTGTGTGTGTGTGTGTGCGTGCGTGCGTGCGTGCGTGCGATACCATGATTTATATACCCTCTTTGGGCCCTTATGATTATAAGATTTTTGAATTTTGTGAAAAAATATACCCCTTTCCCTTTAACATGATATAATATGTTATTCATAGAGGTATTGTTTTTTCACAGAGACAAGAGCATAGATTTTGATCGCTTATTTTAACAGTGCAGGTTTATAAAACTGCATGTTGTGAGATGAGCCATTTAAATAATGACATTTATAGACTTAGAATAATTTTACATTATTCAGCACAGGCACTTGTTTCAATATCAACAATTTAAAGGAGACTTAATAGTGAGTACTCACTATTAAGTATCCTTAAAACGTTTGATATTGAAACAAGTGCCTGTCAGTAACCCATAAAACTTAAGCGGGGTTACTATTTTTTCAACATTCTTGCTTGATCATACATGTATAACACCAAACTATTAAATGTCCATCCCTGAGCAACACAAATGTGTGTATGGTATTCACAATAATCATGACCACATATATGAGGAGGACAGGGTGAAGGGAGACACGGGGTGGGAGAAAGGAGAGAAGGTGGAAGAATGGAGAGAGGTAGGAGAAAGAGGGTGGGAGAAAGGTGGGGGGAAAATGAGGGAGACAGGAGATAAAGGAAAAAAGGTGGAGAAGGGAGAAAGGAGAAGAGAGTGGGAAAAGACTACCCCCTATCCTCCCCCTCATAGATTCAGGGACTGTTTTTGTCTTTTTGTAATCACAAATGCACATCACACCCCTGTCATTTGAAAATTAACCAAGTACAGCCCCCCCTTTCGATGTTGCCAATAAAGCAAAACACCAAGACTCCTTTTGCAAAAAATGACCCATCACAAGACCTTTCTAAGAGTAAATATGTATTTGTAAAGACAAACGATTACATGATTTTTTTGCGGATAAATTCCAAAACAGACAAAGTGCTGTACCCTATGTAGTCGAGTGACATTTTCAGAAATGACGCTTAGTTTTTTACTTTAATGCACCTATCTAACACACAGCTGATTTTACTACTAGTAATAGCCAAATGTCTATACTTTCGAGTATGCCCGGTCGTAAGAAAATCGTATGGTGCGTTTTTTGTAAAATTGGAGTTAAAGTCAAGTTATCATTTGCACAAAATACTATCTACATTTCAACGTATATTATTTCCAATTCATAACATTTTTTGTAAACATAATGGGTTGATTTTCTGCGAAAGACATAAGAAAGTATGAAACACATCTGTAATGTGTAAATAATTTCATTTTTGTAGATATTAAATCAGTTTTGTTACCATTTTATCGTTATTTCAGACAATCAGTCACATCTTTTCACTTTATAATTATTAATTTTATCACTTTTGTCGATAACCAAACGCAAACTGATCAAAAAATTCATTTTCAGTTCCTAACGCATATTATACATGTTGGACTCACTGAAAAATACTAGATTTTACCATTTTCACACTTAGCAAGCTAATTCCGAACTGACAGTCCGTTGCCGTTCCGCAATCATTTATTTACCTGTATTTTATAATGACAGAATGTGTGCGCGATTGAATTCGTTTAACTAGCAACATTTATCTATTTATTTGATAGTTTTTTGTTTTAATTGTTTGAAACAATAACTCTGGTCAAATAAAGTCATTAAAGTACACATTATAAAGTGAATATAATGTTGATAAGTGTTATGTTAAGGCAAATTCCGGACAGTTCTCGTATCCGCTACCGAACACGGTTCATCCGCTTGAAATTGAAGTATTAAAAATTAATTATTTGATGCAAATATTAAACTTGCCTACCCATAAATGGCATATATAATCATGTACATTTGTAGTCCGAGATTCCTCTGCCGTTCGACGACCATTTAGAACTTGCTGTTGTCGCTGAACGTCAGAGCGCTTGCCATATAAAACAAAACAGCGGATTTTCCTCTCCCACTCGAGAGAGGCACATTTCCACGTTTTGTGGCCATCAGATTTTATTTTCTATCCAAAACCCTTATATATATCGCTTCACCAATCATTTTTCTATTCATTCATAACCATCTTACCCTCAGAAATTGGTGCTACATTCCATTACAGCACAATTTCCCCCAGACCATATGATTTCGTCATTTTGAACACTGACATTTTGAAATATTTGTCACGTGACTTCGAGAGAACTACTATTACCGCAATGTATCATGGGAGATGATTTGCATATATAATCTGATCTTGTCCAAAATAGGGGGAAACGTAAGACATGCCCTTTCCGAAGCCCGCGGATAACACTGCCAAATGAATCTTTTCTATCCAACATATTTTGTATTATTTCCTTCTGCTCTGATTTGAGCTGTAGATGGAACTGTTTGTCCTGCAGAATACGCTTTATATCGTCTTGTATGTTTGTTTACGTATGCTAATTTGGCGCACTGCTTTTGGTATCTCCCATCATGCAATGCATTGCTGTCATCTTTCAGTTAGTATCGCGAGATCACGTTAAAAAAATGGCAGTGAAATGACCAAATCGTCGGGTGTAAGGAAAAAACGTGCTGTAATCGAGTGTAACACCACTCTCTGAGGGTAAGATGGTTATGAATGAATAGAAAAATGATTGGCGAAGCGATATATATTAGGGTTTTGGATAGAAAATAAGATCTGATAGCCACAAAACGTGGAAATGTGCTACAAATGAGATGAGGGAAAAAAATCCGCTGTTTTGCTTATGGCAAGCGCTCTGACGTTCAACGACAACAGCAAGTTTTAAATGGTCGTCGAACGGCAGAGGAATCTCGGACTAGTACATTTGTATTTAATCCAATGAATTTGGTGTTTTTGCTTGTCAATACAATCTATTAGAATGACTACATTCTGCCGTATTTTTGGAAAACAATGAATGACTGATTTCAATTTATTTTAATCACATTTAATATGCTCCGAAAACTTCACCATTATGGAATACGAGAGCTTACATAGCAGTGGATTAAAAACTTCCTGCTGGATCGAACTCAACAAGTACTCTTGGAAGGAACACAATCAAAGACTTGCCCTGTTGACTCTGGTGTACCACAAGGTACAGTATTAGGTCCTATACTGTTCCTATTATTTATAAACGACCTCCCTGATGTTGTATCATCTCAGGTACGATTGTTCGCCGACGACTCTTTACTATACCGAGTGATAAATAATCCATCAGATCAAGTTAGACTACAAGAAGACCTCAAAAGCTTAGAAATATGGGAAAAAACCTGGCAGATGTCCTTCAACGCAGATAAATGCTTCACTCTTCACATCACAAAGAAGCGCAAAACAACTGAATATGATTATAAGCTGCACGATCAGAAGCTAGAAGTAACAAAAGACAGCAAATACTTAGGTGTCACCATCAGCAACGACCTAAGCTGGAATTCCCATATCAACAACATCTATGCAAAAGCAAACCGCACCATCAGTTTCCTAAGACGCTACATCCACTCATGTCCAAAGGAAGTAACAAGAAATGCTTATACCACCCTTGTGCATCCATCAGTTGAATATGCTAGTGCTGTATGGGACCCTTACACAAGAAACCGGATTAACCAACTAGAACAACGGAGAGCTGCCAGATTTGTAAATAACAACTTTTACAATAGAGAACCTGGAGCCGTAACAGCAATGATAAATGAACTCAGTTGGGAAACATTAGAACAGAGACGAGCTAAGACAAGGGCCGTCCTCATGTATAAGATTATAAACAGTTTAGTAGATATACCATCACACACACTACTTATACCAGCCGATGAAAGAACCCGAGGAACTACTGTATATAGAGTAATCTACACCCGAATTGACGCTTATAAATACTCCTTCTTTCCGCGTACCATACCCACCTGGAGTCAAATACCTCAGGAACTTAGACTGGTCCCTACCATCGACCAGTTCCGAGCAGGACTTGGGTCTGTCACTCTCCCAGTGCAGTACCAAATGTAAATAACAGTCAGTTTTTAATTGTATATAGGATTGGTTTTTACCTGTACAGTTTGGTCATGCTCGGAGTATCAACACTCAAGTATGAGTACACTCCTGACGGGAAGAAGAAGAAGAAGAAGAAGAATAAGAAGAAGAAGAAGAAGAAGAAGAATATCACTCACTTACAATGAACACACACAAAAATGGTGGAATCTGAAAGATCAATCATCATATTTTCAAAGTATTTTAAAATACAATTTAATTGCTTGGCCTACATTCCAGAAACGGTCATGAACTGTGATGACGATTATGTCAACAAACCGGAAATATAAAAATGTTTAGAGAATACCATCGCTTAAAATATATTTCGCAGGCAGAATGACTAGGTAAAAAGGACATTAGTAAAAAGGAGTTTCTTTTTACTTGTATGAAATTTGGTCAATTCAATCTTACCTGTTTTGATCGAATTTTCTAATCTTCAAGTTTTAAAAACCTGCTTCGGCGTCTTATATACGTTATAAACATACAGAATGACGTCATTGGCCTCGTGCTGCGCGAGAATGGTAAATCAAAACAAGTGACCGACTTTATTCCATGACCGAGCAGATGTCACGACACGATATATAAACAAAAAATGGGTTGTATCAAAATGTGTAAAATACGTCAAAATTAGGTGATTCTGCGTAGAGAATGTTAGAATAGAGGCACTAAAAGGGAAAATATTTAATTTTAATGAAATAACGAAAATCACAGAGTGTACCCGAGTCACAGGTACTTGTTTTCATCAATGGGTATCGACTATCGATGTATAATATTGATAGTCGACCCCCCCCCTCCCCATTGATAGAAATAAGTGCCTGTGACCCGAGTGCCTGTGGGATTAATTTGAAAGCAGTAGTTCTTAAACAAACATGGATGATGGAAACCGGGATCGAAACCAAATACCGATTTGTCTTGCACCCTCAAGTCAACGTTTTGTGACAACATATCAACGGCGGATGTAGAAGAAGTGACTTACGATAAAGTAGGTAGAACTCCACAGATATTAAACGAAAAATAGTCTTTTTGAGTCCAGGTAATTTGGGTCTTGCCATGTCAAATTTATGAAGGAAAATGTGTTTTACTAAGCTCGTTCAGATGATCCTTTTACTTATATTTCGACTTTCTGAAGAAATGTTCTACTCTGTATCTCCAGACTGGAAAGTTTGAGTTGTTAGCAGTGATTGGGATCAGAGGAGCCTTGGAGGCCATGTGCCATTTATCACATATTCCATCTGAAAATGTCCCATTGAAATCAGAAATATTTACAAAGAATGTTAGAGAATGGCCCATAGAAATTCTGAATGTCAATAGAAAATGTCCCATTATTAAAATTTTAATCCTACATGTAATCGCTGTTAGGCATGCATGAACTTGTGCATCTTTCTGGTCCAGTATTACCTGGAAGGCTAGATTTCGTTGCTATCCATCTAATGTGTCAATATTTTTTATTCTTATACACTGCTTCTTCACATGTGTACAAACTACAGTATACACATGTAAGAAGAAGTTAGGTCAAGTTTAACTTAGATAGGATAACTTAACCCTCATTCCGCTTGTACTCCATTTAGGGTTACGAATCGGTCCCATTCAACGTATGGGAGCAACGCCCGAAGTGAATCACACCTGGCGTTTTTTTGTCCTAATTCTGTTGTAACTTACTGTAAGTGGTTGGAAAAATTAACGGGTTGAAAGATAACTATATTTACATGTAGGTAAACCTTGAGGTGTTAAGTAAACGCTGTGCACACCAATCAATGATAGACTTATATCCATCTGAAAATTTGAATGCATGAAATCTTTCTGTCCGACATTTCGTTTACAAGTTGCTATTTCATGTGCACTTGCCTTGTTTTGGAGATATCCTTATTTGGATCGATTGCCGTAAAATCGTAGTAAAAACAGTTTTCCATATTTGGCATTGAGATCCATATATGAATAGGCTCTGCCCATCACAAGAGTCTACGTAAGGTGTCATGGCGGACAAGAAACAATTTTCGAATACGAAATAAATCGTGAAGGTAGAAACAGGTATTGTAACACTTATTTCGTATCACCATTACTTAAAAATTGTAGGGAATAATAAGTTATGAACAGATATGCAAAAAGAAAGTTGAAATAGTCACGGAACGAACATTTTAATTTGCTCCCATACGTTGAATGGACCGATTCGTAACCCTAAATGGAGCACAAGCGGAATGAGGATTACGTTATCTTATCTAGTTTAACCATAAGCAGAAAAAAAATCCATAGGTTGAAGAGCTTCTGTTGTATAAAGTATTACATCTAGTTACAAGTTAGAAGATGTTAGTTCAAGTCTAACCAGAAGCAGAATTTGTTTTTATGGGTTGAAAAGCTTATGTGGTATAAACAAAGTATTACATCTAGTTACAAGCTAGAAGATGTTAGTTCAAGTCTAACCAGAAGCAGAAAAAAATGTTTAATAGAGGACGTTAGTCCTCATTACTGTGGATCACCCAGGTAGACCCACAAACTGATGGTCTATTTCTCGCGTCGGTCTCGCGACTAGGTGTAATACCACTAAATATGGGTACCAGTTGGAAAGAACGTATGGGAAAGTAGTACGTAAACACAAAATGGATTCCTACATTGTTGGATAAATATAAACCCTATTAGATACTGCAAAATACTGAATGTCAGCAGAAGCCTACAGATTTTGGGATAATTTTCAGCCCATATTTGATGTCCTTGTGGTTTAAAATAAAAAAATGATTGCATTGGAAGGAAACCACTTGAATTTGTGTTAAATCGAAAGTGAAAGTAGGATTTTTGACGGTAAACATCTTCGGACTGTGTTTTTTCTTGCATGTTGATTTTCGGAGTATAAGTTTCCAATTAGGTACCCCTTCCATGAGATACAAAAAATGTATGGGTGTCGCTTAGATTAAACTTAAGATGAATCCTGTAAACTCAAAAAGATTTTATTTAACATAGAAGGCTATGGAGAATTCTTTAGTGGTATTACTCCTTTTAGGCAAAAATCAAGAAATTTAAATTTCATTGCTATAGTACCATGCTCAAATTGGCTTTGGACAGTCACAACAGATCCAGTTTTATATTTTCCACACCAAAATTTTGCAAAATACATCAAGGTGTCATGTTCCGGCTTCAATATGATTATTATGCAATATTTTGGAAAATTTTCCCCATACACTAGATGTACATGCACAGAGGGTATTGAAATATAATTTTATGCTTATTTATGACTTTGCAATTATTGAGAATTTTTTGTAGTTAATGGACATATGATGTTGAAAAAGATTGCTAAAATTCAGAATTTTAACAATTTCATGGTGCAGCGTTTAGTCGATTTCAAATATGGTATATGGTGATACCATTTTTGAAAATTTTCTTACCTTACTTATTTTTCCTCATAAATTTTGGCAGTTATAGTTAGAACACATGTAAAATGTACATATGAAACAATATAAGAATATAGAAAGCAGATTGATTTCAGAATTATGTAGTTTAAAACAAGGTCAATTTAGTGATCCCAAGAAAATTGCATTTGTCACTGGACATTTACTGTTATTTATTCAAATTGTCAATGTGGATTTTGTATTTTAGAGTATAAATTGACTGTAAATCTGCATTTGTGCATTCGACCAACAAGAAACATAACAAAAGTTGTCAAGAAACATACATTTATTGAGTTTTGAAGAAAATTAAAGTTGCAGGTCATAAAAAATTAACAGAAACCTGAAAGTCAACAATCATAATTTTACAAATTTTGGACAGTTTGAAGTAATTTTTGCTGAATATCTAGGTATTAGGTCTTTTAATGTCTTCTAATGCATACATGTAATTAATGGGAACATAGCATGAATTAACATAGTTTAGTATATTGTGTGATCATTTCTATTGTAATGTGTATCACAAAATATACAATGAATCGTTCACAATAAAACTATACAAAAAATATCCATTTACACCTCAAATCTAAAAAATAAGTATATTTCAACACTGAAGTACTGTGAATACATGTGTCCTCATGGGTTTGCATGGTCAGAATATATGAACTACAAAATACACCTCCTTGAATGTACATGTAATGCCAAGTTGTATGTTTTAGTTACTGTATGAGAAATGATTGTGTATTAGATTAGATTAGCATGGGTAGGACTAAAATTCAGAGCGAGTTAGTGTTAGTCCCAACCATGGTGTATCTACATTATACATGTAAACTGATGACTATTTCTGGAATCCTCACAGGAGACTAAAATATGTAGGCGCTGACATTTAAGTCCACATGTGTAAAGCCAACATAGATACAAAGTAAATACTTTCATGAAAAAGATTTAAATAAATTAATAACAACTTTTTTTGTTTTTATTAAATAAAATATTGTATTTTCGTTCAATAAATTAAAAAAATATACTTCAATGTCAATTTCGCATACAATTTTTACGTCTTGTGTAAACACAAACTTGCATCACTGTCACCAGCTTGGGCAATTGTTTTCCTAATTTCTCCTACACAAAAAATTGTGGATGGTATTTGATAATGCTTTCTATCTAATAATGTGTCAATATTTTTTATTCTTATACCCTGCTTCTTCACATGTGTACAAATTATAAGAAGATTTAGTTCTCAAGTCTAACCAGAAGAAGGAAAAATGTTTAATAGGTTGAAGAGCTTCTGTTGTATAAAGTATTACATCTAGTTACAAGCTAGAAGATGTTAGTTCAAGTCTAACAAGAATCAGAAAAAAAATGTTTAATCGGTTGAAGAGCTTCTGTGTTATAAAGTATTACATCTAGTTACAAGCTAGAAGATGTTAGTTCAAGTCTAACCAGAAGCAAAAAAAATGTTTTATGGGTTGAAGAGCTTATGTGGTATAAAATATTACATCTAGTTACAAGCTAGAAGATGTTAGTTCAAGTCTAACAAGAATCAGAAAAAAAATGTCTAATAGGTTGAACAGCTTCTGTTGTATAAAGTATTACATCTAGTTACAAGCTAGAAGATGTTAGTTCAAGTCTAACCAGAAGCAGAAAAAAATGTTTTATGGGTTGAAGAGCTTCTGTGGTATAAAGTACTACATCTAGTTACAAGCTAGAAGATGTTAGTTCAAGTCAAACAAGAATCAAAAAAATGTTTAATAGGTTGAAGAGCTGCTTCTGTTGTATAAAGTATTACAAAGGGAACAACCATCTAACTTGAAAAGGGGGAGGGTTATGTTTTTTGTACTGATCTGAATTTTTTTTTTAAACAGTTGGACACATCTTTATTTTTTTTCCAATTGCAATGAAACTAAATTATTTTTTTCCTTACCAAGTCAAAACATAATTTTTTTTCAATGCTTTGTATAAAGGTGTGAACCAGTATTCATATTTAGAGGCTATATATATAGCGTATATATACTATAAATTTCCATGTTATATCTCGCATTTATACCTGAAAATATACAAGTGAGGATTTTAATAAAAACAAGTTCAGATCTTTACTATATGAAAGACAATGACACTGGTTTTTTATTCAGTTTACATAGGTCAATCTCTTAAATAAATGGCATTTATTATTATTTTTCAAAACAATACTCTTAAACAAGATGATTTTTTTTTTATACTTAAAGCAGAATATTTTTTTGTGGCCACTGCTGTGACAGATTATTTAATTTCTTTCCCTTCTAAATCATAATATTTTTTTAGGACAAAAAACCATAACCCCCCACCTTTTTCAAGTTAAATGGTTGTTCCCTAATAGGTTGAATAGCTTCTGTTGTATAAAGTATTACATCTAGTTACAACTACAAGCTAGAAGATGTTAGTTCAAGCTGGAAATTAATGCTCAGTATGTTCAGTGCTATTCTGTAACTAAAGATGAAGAAGAAGAAGTCTAACAAGAATCAGAAAAATGATTAATAGGTATATACACAAAATGTAAAGGTATTTTTAGTATCATTTAATTTCAAATACTTATAAACGTCCTCTCTATAGGCCATGCCTACTCATATTAAAAATATCTGTATCTGTATCTGTTTGCTCATCCAAGGATATCTAAGTGATTATCTTTGCGAGCTTTTCCAGGCAGTGCCTGTTTCATATTACAGGTTTAACATGCACTGTGAAGGGAAATTAAAATTAAGCTC
Organism: Gigantidas platifrons; assembly: GCA_002080005.1. Taxonomy (NCBI): domain Eukaryota; kingdom Metazoa; phylum Mollusca; class Bivalvia; order Mytilida; family Modiolidae; genus Gigantidas; species Gigantidas platifrons. The sequence goes on from MJUT01013578.1 coordinate 80,691, forward strand.
ACATAATGCAGGTTATTGCTTAATAGCGCGAATCGCAAGATGCGAGCTAAACAGCAACATGTGTGTAAGGAGATGAATCAATATACTAACAATACCAACCGGAAGTGGTTTTTAAGTTTCAGCATAGAATGGACAATCGGAGAGATTGACCGGAAATAGCCTATTAATTAGAATAAAAAATTAGTATCCAGTTTAAAAATAACAAACAAAAAATAGGAATCCGTACAGCTTCTTTACATGAAACGATTAATTTTTTTTTTTTTAAATGACAATCGCTATAGTTTACGTCACACAAGTATTGTTACGTCACGTCATTCATTTCATGATCGCTGTCACAGACATTGTTTAGAGTAAACAATCATTGCCCTGCGTTTCTCAAGTTGGTGGCGATTTACAGTTGGTTGCCGAATGATTGTTTATGTATTGAACGGTGCAGTTCCCAGCAATGTGAAAAGAATGTCTTTATATTTAAAATTAGTAAGATAAATCTCGAGTACGTTGAGATTTTCCTGACGGAGATTCCGGAATGTTTACAAAGACGTCACTGGGGTTTCCCCACATTCCTAACCTATGACGTCACGAAAGTTAGTTCCGACTAAAGTACATCTTGTATAGGCCATTTTCTATCACATAGGCTGTATCCACAGGCACTTGGGTCCAGGATATTTTCTTCTTTTTCAATTTTATCAATAAAATGTGCATCTACAACGTATATGAACCCGTTTGACATGCTTCGTTGTGAAATAAACGCCTTTATGAACTATACCCCATTTTTCTAATATCTGCTATATACTTGTATATAGTAGATTACTAGATTTTAATATACTCTCGATTATCTGGCAACGTCTGCTGTCAGTAAAATGGCGTCATATGTTTTCGCAAACTCCGGACAGTTACCAGCTCCGGTCCGCAAACTACCCTCCACTAGTCACTGCCACCTGCTTTTTCCGTTTCTCCAGATCTTCATAGGGTTTGACCCATTGACCTTTCGTTTCTAACAAAATATGAAATACAAATGGTCTATTCCCATTTCGTCTACTTACAGAAATTTTATGAAATAGAGGTCTATAATATCTTTTAAATTAAAATTATAGTGTATTAGGGTTGTGATTGTGTATTCTTTTTCTGTTCATGTTTTCATTGTTTTCATCCTCTATTCTATGAAATAATGTAAACTGAGTACAATTCTCCCGAATTTCAAAACTGTTAATCACTGTAAAAACAGAGGAATATGTCACTTTTTAATAATCATTCCCATTGTTTATGTTACAAGCTCATTATTAAATATAATTATTTTTTGTGTCACCAAGCTTAAATGTATTTCATACACAACTTTGATTTGTTTTGTATAATAAATAAATATTTTATAATATAAAATTCAAAAATAGCTATGTCTTAAAAATAGTTATACCCTTTAATTAAGAAAGTATATGACATAGAATTTTTTTTTAAATGTGTTTAAAATACATATCATAACACTTTTAAATTGAAACTTTTAAACTTTCTCTTAAACTTTTCCCATAATAGAGTGAAATTGTGTTTTATGTTGTTTTTGTATATAAAATGCATAGAGTAGACCAAATGCAACACTATCGTTATTGCTTATTGCTTCTATAGTACAAGGTAGTACATTTCAATAATGTTGGAAAGATGTCAGTTCGAATCTGACTGGAAGCTAAGTAATGATTTGTAAATATTACGTTTGATGGGTGTAGAGTCACTTTTGACCAAAATTATATACGAAAATAGGATTTTTTTTTATGAAAATATATGATAAATATGTGGTAAATTTAAGATATATTTAGCAAAAAATACATGACCACCACCTCCTCTGTAGCCATGCAGCACCTCCTTTTTACTGACATATAAAGAAAAAAACAGTATTATTAATATTAAACTCTAGTTTCCTATTGCTCTTTTCACAAAATAAATAAAAATCAGACAGTGAAAAAAAATCAACATTTGTCTTTTTCAAAGGACTAAATATGACAACCCCTTCAACACTTTAAAGGACAAATTGTTAGCTCACCTGACCCAAAGGGTCATGTGAGGTATTGCCATCACTTGGCGTCCCTCGTCCATCCATTAACTTTTCATATTTTAATCTACTCCTCTGAAACAACAGGGCCAAATGGAACCAAACTTGGCAGAAAGCATCTATATAAAGTCCTCTATAAAGTTTCTTCATTTCATCCCATTACGCTAACAAATATGGCCGCCAAGGGAAATTCTTCTTTCTGATTGGCTAATGTTAAAAAAATCTCTTCTGAAACTGCTTGGCCAAATGGAGCCAAACTTGGCAGGAAGCATCTATGTAAGATCCTCTATAAAACTTCTTCATTTTGTTCCATTCAGCCAAAATTTTAATACTTTCCATTTTTTATTTCAAAAACTATAACAGCAAACATGTGCAGCATGTTAAGATCTACATGCCCTGCAATTTTGAAGTAAATCTGATTACCCGTCTAGGAGTAATTGCCCTTTTTTCATCATTTTTTAGCTCACCTGGCCCAAAGGGCCATGTGGGGTGTTGTCATCACTTGGCATATAGAAAACAGTTAAGGTAATGATTATCTCCCTTTGAAATTTGCTTCAGTATCATTCTATTGTCAGGTGAGCGATACAGGCTCAGTGGTCTGAGCCTCTAGTTATATAATGTCTTCGAAAATATTTTTTTTTTTTGTGCAGGAAAAGATACCTATTCAACTTTACAAAGTTTGTTGGAATAAATGCTCTGTTCATATTTTTTCAATGTCTCTTTCAAAAGATACATGCATGTAATAAACTGGGTTTGTCCAAAAGCCCTGAGAGTTAACTTGGCATTTTCTATTTTATAATCCATTAAACTTTGTATTCAAGATGCAATTATTCTAACCCAAGGAACTGGTACTGAGTAGCAGACCACTAAAAAAATGGACATATACCACAAATGACTACAATACTGAAATAAATATGCAATCATGTAAATTTCAATGAAAATAGATGTCACATGAATGTACAAGATCAACTAAAAACTATAGAAGTATCAGCATTAATATCTTGTATAGCCTAGTGTTGTGTTTATATGAAATTTCCACTCAATATTAAAGATTCAACTTTTTTTTTCAATAGTTTTTGAAAAATCTAGGATTTTGAGATATAATATAGGAAATTTGAGGCAAATATAGGAAATATAGCAAAATTTTGAAAATATAGGATCACTTGACACCTGCGTTTGTCAACTATGCTAGTAAAAAAAGTTTTGCAACACTTTATTTTTGCATAGGTTTGATATATATACCAAAAACTAAAGCAATAGAATTAAGTATACCGGTATCAAGTAATAACATAAATGTTATGGTTTACAGAAATTTTCTCAAAACATTTTTTTGAATTTGGTCTATTTCTGGTTTACATGCATGTGATGTTTCAATTAAAAAAAGAACCTTAAATTAACTTTGGACTTACTTTTCTCCACATTTCTAAAGCAAGTACATGTACAAATAAATTGTATATTTTTTGACAATACATTGTACATATGATATATAATATTTATGCAACAGAAGCTCTTCAACATATGAAACACAAGAGAAAGTATGTCAATGTTATTTAGTGTTATGAAAGTGCACTGCAAAGCAACACCTTTTTCCTGCTTCTGGTTAGACTTGAACTAACATCTTCTAGTTTGTAACTAGATGTAATACTTTATACAACATAAGCTCTTCAACCTATTAAACATTTTTTCCTGTTTCTGGTTAGACTTGAACTAACATCTTCTAGCTTATAACTAGATGTAATACTTTATACAACAGAAGCTTTTCAAAATGTAAACACATATACAACAGCAAGAATTATAATGTTAGTGTTAATAAAGCATTGCACATATATATGAAAGCACAGCAAAGCAACATGTTCAATTTGAATGCCATTGAACCAGGGTTTTTGCTGGCTCTATTGGGAATTGCCACCTAACCTAAATGGGGAATTTTATCGACTTTAATCGACAAAATATGAATTTGAAATTAACTTAGGCAATAATAAACAAAATAACTTTGCAGTAGAATATATTTCACTCAATTACAACATCATGTATCTGTCCTTTTCATTTTTGAATCTGTCTACTAATGTGTCGAGATTACTATCTGACAGTATGTCTTGCGGGGGGCTCATTTTCATCATCTTCTTGTACGAGTGCGTTGGCTAGTTTAAACTTGCTAGCATCTCTGTGTATCTCTCTCCCATCTGACACTCTTCTAGCTCCGACAGTTGATCCATTTATTACGAATATATTGTAGAATGCTGGTTCATATGCTGTTGACCATTTGTTTCTCTTATTTTGTTCTGCAGAGGATGAAGATTATGCCCCCCCCCGCAAGACAGGCGCGGGAGGGGGCGGACTGGAGAGAGGATCTGTTAAGAAGAACAGAATACAAGCAAACGAGAAACTGTGTGCAAAATCAAGGACTATGTGATAATAGACAAACACTTAATGATAGACCTCGAAGAGAACGTAAAATGCCGAAACATTTAAATGACTATGTAATGTGAGACTACCAGAGACTTTCAATCAGTGATAATACTAGACTGTGTAATCACAAATAACATAACATATATCTTACACCTTTCATTTTCTTTTATTTATTTTCTAATCTTTGTTTAAAGTTAAGGAGGAATGTAATATCCGCGTTATTCCGGGAACTCACCATGCACACAATCGCACACTGACTATTACGTTTCGTTGCTACGTCATTATTGTTATTGTTTTTATGTTAGCCATTATTAAAAGTACTGTCGAAATCTCTGTGTCTCCTACGATGTTTCAGAGAGTATAAATAATTCTTGCACCAGTGGATATATAAAATTAATATCAGAATTTTCTACCCAGTGTAAAAGGTTAAATTTGAAAATTTAAATAAACAAAGATACAAGAGAGAGGTAACATCAGAACAAATTTGTAAATTATGGGAAAATAACTAAGCATTACATTAATACAGGTACAAGATCATATGCCTGTTAAATCTTTAGGTATTCATGCATCCAAAAATACAAATTAATGGCCACCATATACTTTTCAGAAAATTAAATGCATTTTTTTCTACAAAAATCTGTATTAAAAGGGGGGGGGTGGTCACCTTGACAATTAATTAGGGAACCATTGCCATATTCTTCAGAAATTATATAGATCATCTGATAGACAAGATTTTATTCTACACCCTTCCAAAAAGCCAGGAGAAATACATTTGTATAGAGCAGTTAAAACCCTTGGGCACGTCTCATTATATTTCAACATTGTACCATTATTATCTTTGCCTATTCCTCAACGAAGCCATCTGGTCGGTTTGTATAATATTTAGAGGCGTTATTACTATGGAACCCGCCTTTTCCTTCAAGCAAGTCAAGCCTTTTTTCAAGGCTTCATAAATCGATTCCCACCTTTTTTTTCTTTTTTTTTCTTCTTTTGTTATACAATATTCCATCAATCGATTGATGATTACATACTGGTGCATGCGTGGACAAGAATTTTATCTACATACTATAGTACAGCCAAAGTGGAAAATTGTTATAATACAAAGTGCTTGAGGAAGATGACGTGATTAAAACTATGTACATGTAAGGTTTGTTGTTTAGATGAGTGTACAGAGAACAGCTGGAGTTAGCTGATCTCTGAAGCTATTGATAGATGGAGCCTGAACGAGTGAAGCAGGGAGTTGGTTCCACTGCGGTATTGTATAAGGAAAGAATGAATGCCGGTATGAATCTTTTGATGAGTAGATATACCTCTATGTGAGCTGGTGATTTTTTCTGGTTCTAGAGTCTGCAAATATTAAAGTGTCGGATGGAATAGCAACAAGATGGTATGAGATTTTATACATCATAACTAATCTTGTGCGTAGTCTCCGCTGTGATAGAGTTGGAATGTTTAAGGTGTCAAGCATGTCAGTGACACTACTGGTGTTATGATACCTGTTACAGACATACCGAGCAGCTCGCCGTTGGACCATCTCAATTTTGGATTTGGACTCTGATGTATGAGGGTCCCAAACAGAACAGGAGTATTCGAGTTTGGGCCGGACGAGTGCTTGGTATGCCTGTGTTTTGACTTGTTGATTTGAAGTTTTTAAGTTCCGTTTGAGAAATCCAAGAGTTTTATTGCCTTTAGATGTTATATCATTTATATGTTTGTCCCATTTGAGGTTTGACTGTACTGTGACACCGAGGTATTTTGGAGAGGTAACTGATTCTAGTATGTGGTTATGTAGGATATATTCGTGTTGAAAAGGTTGTTTCTTTTTGGTGACTGGAAGAACTGTGCATTTATCTGGGTGGAAGGCCATAAACCAATCTCTCTCCCATCTAGCGGCCGCATCAAGATCTAACTGTAGTTTATCACCTCATGAATGAACCGAAATATATTTGGTATACCAAACTTTTCCCATAACCCACTGGTGAATTTAATATCACACTGAATTTTTCTAAGCTAGTTAAATATTGTAATGCTTCGATTTGGTGTATATTTGGTTTATGTTTGGAAACTCCGTAGTGATGATTTCTTCCAGTGCCATGTTTTTTGTTTATGGTGGGAATCGGAGGCCTAATCACTACTTTAAAATTAATCCTTATAAATATTGATATGTTGTTGATCAAACCCAGGACAAAACATGTGTTTTAAGTTAAATACATGTTTAATTATAATTTTGCAACATCATAAGATGTAAAACATTTTCAAAAACAATCATCTATTTTGGCGAATGAATCCCTAGAAATCACGACGCATGTGTACGAAATCAGGAAAATTTTGGCAAAACCGGTGGCAGTGACTGTATCCAGCGGATGAACCGTGTTCGGTAGTGGATACGAGAACTGTCCGGAGTTTGTGGCAGTGACTGTATCCAGCGGATGAACCGTGTTCGGTAGCGGATACGAGAACTGTCCGGAGTTTGCATCATGACTTACGGGTAATCCGAACTTCCGATAATTGATTAAATCAAGGATTTATATAGTAGGAAGGATATGAAACTTCGGGAGATTTAACATAGATTGTATGTAAGTATGTTGCGGAGTGAGATTACCCATAGTGCAATTCATTGACGATGCGCGTGCCTTTGATTAATGGCAGAAATTTTCATCCCTTCAACATTTTAAACCAGTATTTGTAAATAAATAAAACCATAATTACAGATATAATGTGAAAATTATTGTTCTAAATACCAATCGTTGATAAAGTATCGACTTTTCGTAGATGTATATCCCATATCTCATCAATAATTGACATTAATCTATTTTCCCTTTTGACCTTCATGGACGGTCAAAACTCGAATTTAAACTGTTTCAAACTCCTCTTCTATCATACCGAATATTGAAGCGGAGCCGTCATTTTTGTGATAATATAATATTTTTCAATGTTTATCAGCAGTTTTATTGAAAACAGTGCACTCGATTTGTATTTATTAAGAATTGTTTACCATCATTTGTCAAAATGGCGGCGTTCTGGCCGGAAATGAGGGTGGCCTATTTAGAAATCAATAAACTTCATTGTTTACATGAAATCGACATACCAACGTGTACCAATGTGTAGTTTAGAATGCATTCGATGTATATCACAAAACTTGGCGTGATTGGTTGCTTTGTTTTATCATTTTCGATGTTTTTAGATGTATGAAACTCAATTTTTTTTACGTGTATGAGCAAGGATACTATATAAATCTTTGGTATGAGGGATGATACAGAAAAAAAGAGAAAACACTTTTCCATTGAACCAAGGATATATATAGTAGACCAAGGATTTATATACTATATAAATCCTTGATTGAACCTATATATCAGCAAATCCAAGGGATGTATAGAACACACTTTGGTGTAATTGGTTGATTTTCCTGCTAATTCAAGGCATTTCAAACCCTTTCAAAATTAATGATTTTATTATTTTCTGGCCAATCTTGGCCCCCACTGCACCAGACACCGATATTTATTATACATGTGTGCATTAATTATCCCCCCCCTTTCCCCCTTAAAAAAAGACAGACAACTCAATCGCTATCATTAAAAATTGAAGGTATAATCATTTTTATTTCCATGTGATACTGTAATAACTACATGTGAAAGGATGGTAGCTGAGCTGGTCGTGGAATAAAAAAATGTATTTGTACAAATATGTACCTCTTCCATCAATATTATGTTTATCAGACAATGAATTGGTAGGCCAAAAAAAATAAGTGAACACTGGTTTCCCGTAACCTGGCCGTTTCAGTTTTAAGCTGCCTGTTGAATTAATTTATTGTGATTTTTGAAGAAAAAAAATCGCGAGAAGCAAACCATGTCATTTTTTTTCTAACTTGAATTGAATATTTCTGGGACTATTATACTGACCATAATAGTCCCAGATATTTGTAGTATTGTCTTTTCTTCATGACATGAATTCTTATATAAACAGAGTTTAAATTCTGACAGAGGCCATACATTGTAACAGCTCAAAATAGTTCTGGTTAGGAGCATTTAAAGTTACTAAACAATTCAGAGAAAAAATACACTAATAAAATAAAAATTAGAGACCTGCCAGCTGGGCCTTAAAAATCTTCCCATGTTAGGGGAAACCATGGCCAAAAATCAATTTTCAATGGCCTTGTCAGAAAATAACAGAATTTTGAGATGAAGGACCAAAAATAAACCAACATACATTTTGTACATGTACCTACATAATAGATGAAATCAAGTACATGTAGACAATAGCATCCTAATGTTAGGATCAAACAACTTAACAAAACATGCTGAGAAAAGCTGAAAGAGGCAAAATAAAGATATCTATGTCTGTTCAAGGTTATCTTACCTATATACAATATACTTATATTCTCTATTTTGTGGTTAAAATGTCTACCCTAAAAATGTCATTTTATGGAGATTTTTTGTCAAGTACCATTAAAATAAGAATGTTCTTGTATAAAATGAGTTTATCTGTTAACCAAGGTACTTGTAACTTCAAACAGACATATATTTATTTTGACCCGACAGACTTTCTTTAATCATCCAATTATTCTGCTATTATAATTGTGTGTTAACTGTCACATGTTTGAAATTTCCATCAATTTTAAAAGAAAAAGAAGCTAGGTTAGGCATATATTTGTTCGGTCGTGCATAATTTTGCCTTTCCAAGGCACAAACTTTAGGAAAGATTGTGGTAGGGGCCTAAAATGAGGGATGGTCAGGTGACAGTAAGCACACCTATTTTTTTGTGTTTTAATCAATACCATTGCTATGGTTTAAAACAAACATTCATCTAAAATCACGAAACTACATATACATGTATGTGAAAGTGAATCAAGAGTAAATCTAAATGCTTATCAGTCTGACAAGCGACTCCTGATTTTCCTAATTTTTCCTGAATTTTAGCTGTTCCTGGTTTTTTTCTGAATTTGTTAGATGAAATCCTGATAACTCCTGATTTTGAACTTTTTCCCGACAAAAAAGAATAATAACAATATGTTGAAATTATTTTAATTTGAAGCAAATTTACCTTGTAGGTAAGTTAGATTGATTTGAGGTTAGGTTGCCAATTACATTCTGATATAGGTCGGATCTAATAATAATTCATACAAGCTTATCACCAACACGGTGTGGGTTCGTGCCCAGCTTTGTAAATTACAAAAAAGGGTGTACTCGACTCACAGCCACAAGTGATATAGTTTACCAGTTGCTTGCCCTGGGTTCTCTCCGGGAACTCTGGCTTCCTCCACCCACTAAAACTGGTCGCCATGATATAGCTGAAATATTGCTGAAAGTGGCGTAAAACACCAACGTTCAAATTAAAAACAATAACGCTAAAAATTCTTACTTTACCCATTTGCTAGGCAAAGTTATTCTAAAAAATGAAAGCTGATCACTAATTTTTTATTTACATACCCAAGAAAAGACAGATATAATATTACAATGTATATCAACAAAAACTACTTGGAATAAATTCATCAATCATTTCATTTAATTAAAGATAGTTCAAATTAATTACATCGAACATTTTTCAGATTATATTTTATATATTAGAGAGGATTACCATTTATAAATTAATCAGAATTGCTACAAATGCAAAGTTGGCCTAACATTAGTAAAGTAGTAATCTAAATTTCTGAAAAAATGGATACCTCATATGATACCCTTGAATATGCCAGCATAGTGTGTTTTAGTATGAAGGATTCCATGATGGATTCTTTAAGAGGAATAAGTGTTAAAGAACTGGCACAGTAACGATCACTAACAGATTTACGCACAATGTTCTCTAACTCTCTCACCAGCAAATAGAAGTTGTCACTTGGCTTATTTACAGACCCCCTCTGTCTTGTTTGTTAAACCATTCACTGTAACTATTAAGAAATGATGAAGAGTCTGAATGACTAACAAGTTTATCCATAATTGTCAAGTTCTTACTAGAAACCACATAATATCTTTTCTTCAAGGCTTTTATGATGAAACCAACAACTTAGAATAATATTGACTGATCATTCACGCTTTCAGTTGACTGTTCTTTCTCAGAATCACTTTTCACAAATTGTATCTGTTCTGTAAAGAGTTCACCAACTATATCCTCAAAGAACATTTGTAAAAATAAATTAATGTCACTAGACTTAAAGGCTGGACACATTGCTGAAATGTCTTTACAAAGGGTAGTGTCTTGACAAACTCTGTGCAAGTGTTGAAAAAGTTGCTCACAGTCATTAGTTGTTGTAAGGTTCGAAAAAATGGAAACGAAAACAAATTTCATCTCTTTCTCTAATCTCATTCTAATAGAATCTGATGATGCAGCCATTACACTAATATTACTGATTTGTTTGCTGTGAAGGAACGGATCATTTGCAATGTTCTTTAGTGAAGACTGATAAGCAGCTGGAAAAATCTGACTTAAATGACCATCTTGACATGAAAATGTGTTGTCACTTTTAATCCCACTTGTTGTTACCTTTTGTTGTCAGTAGCTCTGGCATCAATATTATGCTGTTTTTTTCACATGTCCACAAAAACCCGATATTGTCTTAAGAACTTTGCTA
>MJUT01013588.1:0-13718 GCA_002080005.1 Gigantidas platifrons
GTGTCTTAGTCATAAATACTAACTAGATCATTGTATCAGACAGTATACTGGTGTCTTTGACATTAATACAAACTAGAGCCTTGTATCAGACAGTACATTGGTGTCTTAGTAATAAATACTAACTAGAGCCTCGTATCAAACAGTACACTGGTGTCTTAGTCATAAATAGTAACTAGAGCATTGTATCAGAGAGTACACTGGTGTCTTAGTCATAAATACTAACTAGAGCCTTGTATGAGACAGTACACTGGTGTCTTAGTCATAAATACTAACTAGAGCCTTGTATCAAACAGTGCACTGGTGTCTTAGTCATAAATAGTAACTATATCACTGTATCAGAGAGTACACTGATGTCTTAGTCATAAATACCAACAACAGCTCTGTATCAGATAGTACACTTGTGTCTTAGTCATAAATACTCACTAGAGCCTTGTATCAAACATTACAATGATGTCTTAGTCATCAATACTAACTAGAGCCTTGCATCAGACAGTACACTGATGTCTTAGTCATAAATATTAACTAGAGTCTTGTATCAGATAGTACACTGGTGTCTTAGACATTAATACAAACTAGAGCCTTGTATAAAACAGTGCACTGGTGTCTTAGTCATAAATACTAACTAGACTCTTGTATCAGACAGTACACTGATGTCTTAGTTATACATATTAACTAGAGCCTTGTATCAGACAGTTCACTGGTGTCTTAGTCATAACTACTAACTAGAGCCTTATATCAGACAGTACTTTGCTGTCTTAGTCATAATTAGTAAATAGAGCCTTGTATCAGAGAGTACACTGGTGTCTTAGTCATAAATAGTAACTAGAGCCTTGTATCAGAGAGTACACTGGTGTCTTAGTCATAAATACAAACTAGAGCAATGAATCTGACAGTACACTGGTGTCTTAGTCATAAATACTAATTAAAACCTTGTATCAGACAGTATACTGGTGTCTTAGTCATAAATACTAACTAGAACCTTGTATCAGACAGTATACTGGTGTCTTTGACATTAATACAAACTGGGGCCTTGTATCAAACAGTACACTGGTGTCTTAGTCATAAATAGTAACTAGAGCCTTGTATCAGACAGTACATTGGTGTCTTAGTAATAAATACTAACTAGAGCCTCGTATCAAACAGTACACTGGTGTCTTAGTCATAAATAGTAACTAGAGCATTGTATCAGAGAGTACACTGGTGTCTTAGCCATAAATACTAACTAGAGCCTTGTATCAGACAGTACACTGATGTCATATTCATAAATACTAACTAGAGCCTTGTATCAGATAGTACACTGGTGTCTTAGTCATAAATACTAACTAGAGCCTTGTATCAGACAACTTACTGGTGTCTTTGACATTAATACAAACAGTGCACTGGTGACATAGACATTAATACTAACTAGAGCCTTGTATGAGACAGTACACTGGTGTCTTAGTCATAAATACTAACTAGAGCCTTGTATCAAACAGTGCACTGGTGTCTTAGTCATAAATAGTAACTAAATCACTGTATCAGAGAGTACACTGATGTATTAGTCATAAATACCAACTACAGCTCTGTATCAGATAGTACACTTGTGTCTTAGTCATAAATACTCACTAGAGCCTTGTATCAGACATTACAATGATTTCTTAGTCATCAATACTAACTAGAGCCTTGCATCAGACAGTACACTGGTGTCCTAGTCATAACTACTAACTAGAGCCTTATATCAGACAGTACACTTGTGTCTTAGTCATAAATAGTAACTAGAGCCTTGTATCAGACAGTACACTGGTGTCTTAGTCATAAATATTAACTAGAGCCTTGCATCAGACAGTACACTGGTGTCTTAGTCATAACTACTAACTAGAGCCTTATATCAGACAGTACACTTGTGTCTTAGTCATAAATAATAACTAGAGCCTTGTATCAGAGAGTACACTGGTGTCTTAGTCATACATAATAACTAGAGCCTTGTATCATATAGTATACTGGTGTCTTTGACATTAATACAAACTGGAGCCTTGTATCAAACAGTACAGTTGTGTCTTGGTCATAAATAGTAACTAGAACCTTGTATTAAAGAGTACACTGGTGTCTTTGTCATAAATACCAACTAAAGCTTTGTATCAGTTAGTACACTGGTGGCTTAGACGTTAATACAAACTAGAGCCTTGTATCAGACAGTACACAGGTGTCTTAGTCATCAATACTAACTAGAGCCTTATATCAGATAGTACACAATTGTCTTAGTCATAAATACTAACTGGATCCTTGTATCAGACAGTACACTGGTGTCTTAGTCATAAATACCAACTAGAGACTTGTATCAGACAGTACACTGGTGTATTAGTCATACATACCAACTAGAGCCTTGTATCTGACAGTACACTGGTGTATTATACATTAATACAAACTAGAGCCCTGTATCATACAATACAATGGTGTCTTAGTGATCAATACAAACTAGAGCCTTATATCAGAAAGTACTCACCATGTTTTGTGCATACCGACAAATATATTCGTACAAGGATAACAAAATATTTTTCGTTTATCGTGAAATTCATATTTATTTTACTTTCTTCCGTGCTCATGCCCCCTCTTTACCACCATCTATTCAGAGATTGTGTTAGAATAGTTTCTCTGTATTTGATTGTAGATATAGCATGCATGATTAGTTATGTATAAAGAAGAAATTGGTAAAACAGATGCTTTATATGCTATCAAAACATATGTTGTCAGACAGCTAAAGATATGTTTTTTATTTGTTTTCTTTATCTTCGAGTTATGTCTTGAGTTAAATTATGTCTGGTAAGACCAATGGCGTAGCTAGACATGTAAGTGAGTGTAGGCACAAAGTTTACGGCGTGGGATCTGGGGGCCGCTCTAGGACCCCAGCTGGTCCAGGGCAGGTTCCTTGTAAGGGGTCCAGGGGGCGAAGCCCCACGGAATCTCCTGAGATCTTGTGTTTTTTTATGCTAAAATCTTGTGTTTTTGCTTTGCTAAAATTGCTCTAAATTAAGAATGTACATCATGTTAGAAGTGATATTTTTGTTCAATAATTACGATTAAAACATTACTTTGTAGCTATTTATTCTGTAGATTGTGACGTCTTTTTCCTTTTATTACCCTTTATTATAAACTTGTCCATTGTTTACAAAAAAACTCCCTTCGTAACTAAGGGAGCGACCATTTAACTTGCAAAGGGGGGGGGGATGGGTTTTTTTTCATTCAGAATTTTTTTTTCGGACAACACAAGAGTTAGAATATGTATTTGTTCTTGTCGCGCAAAGCGCAAATTTTTTTTCCAGAAATTGACATTAGGTTATATGACAAAATCTCTGAATCAGATTATTTTTTTTCCTCCACCAAAATCATAATATTTTTTTCAGCAACATTGGGAATCAGAATATTTTTTTAGGAGAAAAATATAAGTCATTGCTATACATTTACTACCATCAGTACATACAAGTAATATTTATACCACGGTTTTCAGTGTTAAACGATTAAACAATCGAACGCTAATGAATGATGTCTATGAATTGCTTGTCAATACACATGTGCAAATTAAAATATATCGGGAGTTTTATCATGATATTATTTATATAGCCAATGGAGGACATCATGATAGAATTAATCGTTTAACTAGAAAAAAACCGTAACAAATGATTTGTAACATGAAGCCATGCAATATCACATCTAGTCGTTGATTATTGCATAGCACTCTGAAGGTAATAAAGCTACAGCTCAGATTTTATGTGTGCAATATCTCCTATATTGCGTGTATTATTTCACAGTTCGTAGCTATTGATTACATTTTAGTATATAAACCATAAAAAGAACAAAGGAAAAGAATCCATTCATGTTACCAAATTATTTTTAAATTGAACAGGTGTTTGATATTTCTCTATCACTTGACAAAATTTTTAGGTCAAAATATGGGCCATTCTTACTTTTTTGTTCTATTCTTCTTTTTGTTGTTTTGATATATTTACCCATGGTTCATTTATTTTAATGGCATTCATTTTGGATTTATATTTCTTATTTAATTGTTTTGTGGTAGACAAGTACGACCGGCAGATGTGCAAAATACTAAATCTGAGACACGATTTAAATCTTACCCTAGGTTGTCCCAGATTTTACGATCTTGTATCTTTCAAAGTGTTTGACTCTTTTGCTCATCCCTTTCTACACTGTCCAAGCTTGCTTACTTTTAGTAAATACAAAATGACCTCCCTTTGACAAAATTCTAAGAAAAATATTTCCGGATGATGCGAAATTTGGGTCAAATATGTTTTTATTGAATAGGTATGTATCGCTGTTGCAGTATCATTTAAGGATACAGCCTATATATTATATAATGAAATACATTTAAAATACTGACAAGACATGGATGTATATCAACACAGTGTGGGAACGGAAGTGTATATGAAATAAACGACTTCGGTATTTGTGATGGTGTATAGCGATGATCCATTGCTTGCTGGACATGTAGCGTTTAAAATATGGTGTTTTTTTAAATTTATTTTAATTTGGAAAGCTTATTGACGTATATAGCGCTATATTTGCGTTCTTTGTTTCTTTATAATCATTTCAATAAGATCTAAGATGCTACTTTAATCGTGTGTAAAATATTCAGCTGCAAATCACTAAAGCTGTCGCATTTTAATATCAAAAGATGATTTTAAACATGCATTATTATAGTCCATTAAGGAAAGTTTAACTAGCCAATGCGAGTATTATATACACACATATCACTGTTATATCATGTAAAAGTATTAAGTCAATATATGCTTGACAAATGAACAAAAGATGCCTTTAATTATTGCCAAATATTTAAACTTAAAAGTTATCTATGTTACATATTGAACAAAAAGGCGAGTGTATCATCAGATATTGTGGTAGGCCATGTGACGAGGTCGCAGAACGAGTCTGGCCTATGAAAATATATGATGGTGCACGAGCAACTATGTTCAATAAGGGACTTGTATCTTGCGACGTCAATCAAAGTTAGCGACATCAATCAGAATTCCCGCGGAAACGCGCTCCTAGTTGGAGGGAAATCTTCATAATCTGCACGAGCCGCGCCAGATGAGAAAACGTTTTTGAACGGTGAACAGGAAAATGGATTTGGATGACTAAAAATATGAATCCTTCGGAGGATTTAACGGTTTCAAAATTTTGTGAAAGAATCGAAAGTGACAATACAAATTTGTGCACAACACACAGGAAATTAAAACCATCAAATCAGGATAATATTTAAAAAAAAAACCGATTTGGATTTTTTTCCCCTGTGAAATCGACCACGCCACGCTGTCACAGGTCGTTTTATAGAGTTTTGTTATCGCTTGTCGTCCGCCATTTTTGAGTGTCCGTCATTGTAAACAGTTGTATCATCACTTGTGTTGTCCGTCATTTTATTTTCCCGGAATCGAAGATTCGGGGGCACATAGTGTTTGGCCTGTCCGTCTGTCTATGTCAAAGATTGGGACGGGGGCATCAGTGTTTCACAAACAGATTTTGTTCGGTTTTTAAATCCTTTTGTATCCGTCATTTTGTTTTTTTTATTTTGCTGTTTGAGTAAGAGTATGTAAGCTTTATGCTGATATCATGTCTTGTCTGTTCAGATTTGCCTTCATCATTAGGTTGGCGATGTTGTGCATGTAAATGGCGGAAGAGATTTGATTTCACTTTAGTCTTATAGACACAATCGTCACATTCATATAACGTAGGTTCTGTTTCAATCGCAACTACAGCTTCTTCAATCCCCTCTATTTCAAATAATTCGTCCATTGTAGCTATCTGCAATGAGAACATTATGAGAAATGCATTTTCATGTAAGTTCTAGCATATATTTAACCTTAAACTGACTGCATTGACAGTAATAAGTTAATAGAATGAGTGTTAATTACTTTTTTTGTGTTTAACACCACCTTCAGCAACATTTCAGCTATATCATGGTGACCACTTGTAGTGGTGGAGGAAGCCGGAGAGAGCCACCGAGTGCACCCTGGACAAGCAACTGGTAAACTTTATCACCTGCGATTGCGAGTCGAGTGCACCCTTTTTGTAATTTACAAAGCCAGGCGTGAACCCTCGCCGTATTGCTAATAGGCTTGTATGAGTTGTTAGATCCAACGACCTAATTCAACGAGCCATCCGGGCCCCTTATAAGTTAATAAAAAGTACAAACCTGTTGATGCAAAACAAGCAAAGAAGGGACGAGTATGCAAAGGGGAAAGAAACGTATTAGTTTGTAGACACCAGGGTAGGTAATAGTTATTACAAACCTATCAGCATTGTTTAATTTAGTATTAAAAATATAATAAAATATGAGTTATACACTAGAACAGGTTTGTTGGCTAGCCTATTGCATAAATAACGGCATATTTGTTCTTGACAAATACCATAGTGTTCCCAAAAGATAATGATTTTATCCTCTCGATCGTCAAAGTACTGATTGCTAAACATTTGGACGCTTCAGATACACTTAACTATGAAATTTTATTGAAAGAGAAAATCAAGCGACTATACACTGCGTTTACAAGCGACTATCCACTACATATCTGATTGCCAACAAGCACATATACACTGCAATTCTTGCATCACTATCTTTGACCCAAACTTTCTCGGCATTGATACAACTTACAAAAATCTGTCTTTGCGTGTCAAAAGTATATATTAAATGCTTTTAAAAAACGTATAAGTCAATATCATAACATTTTCGAATATTTTGTAAAAAGCTGTCAAACAAGACAGGCACTCAAACTTCTACTGATCGGTGGTATTTTTTGGTCATTTTATCTTGCATTTGCCGCATTATTGCAGTGTTTCCATGCATCAAATATACACATGGACCTTCGTAAGGCAAATTAAAACATTGGTTGCTTTGTATAAGCTAAAACCATTACTAAATCTTACCTGAGGTAATATTTTTACAGTCCTGCAAGCGATGGATCGTCGCTATACACCATCACAATATTGAAGTTGTTTATTTACTATACACTTCCGTTCCCACATTGTGATCAATAAATACTGCCAAGACATGGATGTTTATCAATAAATCAACAACAGTTTACTTCAGAAATTGAAAACAATGCTGTGGGAAAATGCTTACAGTGTACGCAGGACCTCATGTTAAGGTTGTCCATCAATTGAAAATCCAAAAAAAATCGTGTTTTTACTTTTTGGTTCAATACACGCGAAAATGTATTATTTTTTCTCATTTAAGCCATAAACGAATAAAATTATGTGTGATCTACTCAAAATGAAAACAAAATTAATAATCACTCACAGATGGCACGTGATCACATTAAAGAAAAAGTAGCATCGTGACCACTAAAACCGTGCAGAACAACGGCATACCGATGTTCAATACAAGTAATGAAGGAACCGGCGGATTGGGGATATCCTATTCTTCAATAAAATACGTTGCAAAGTGTTGAATTTCATTTAATTAAATGTGCGAATAGGTTGAAAGGCCAAATATGCAAGAAGCCCCCCTTTTTCCGAGTTCTAAGGGATATTTCTTGCTACGTTCAATCACAGTAAATATCGTATTTAATGATAAAGTCTGTTGACTGATAACATTTTCCCAAGATCAGTCTTCGGGATGCCGTTGTTCTATTGCATTTTTTTAAATTTAATAAACACATGCTAAAAAACGATTATTTTAAAACACTTAAAGGACGTAGGGTTTTTGTAATATCGATTGCGGACGTGTAAATATTCCGGATAAGTTACGTCACAGTAAACGTCATGTAATACACTCGTCGTTTTCATTTTCATTTAATAATTAGCGTAGTAACAATTTTTCCTAAATACATGTTCTATAGATGTGCTTTAAAAGCTTCAGTCTTCACAAATTAATTTGTATTGTTTATCTGCTGAAATATCTAAACAACAACGTTACCGTAGCATTTTACATGTGTAGACCCTCTCTACTGCTTTTTGGATAATAACAATATAAGCAATTCCGTCTTAACAGCATCCCGGTCCCCCGTGAAAAACAGGGCACTGGGGCCCATCCCTACACAACCACTCATAGGATTAAAACTGTAAATGTATATAAAATTAAACATATATATATATTGTATTGGTATTTCCAACACAGTCATTAGAACAACATACAGTACACAATATACATAGATAAGCATGGGGCCCCTGTGATTGTGGGCCCCCGGGAAACTTCCCAGCGTGCCCATGCGTTAAGACGGCACTGAATACACACCTCTCCTACATCCCTCCAATGTGAATGTTAAAGATTAACATACCACGCTGGACGCAATGTGCGTTGAACCATGTGCGTTTTGTATTAACATGTACTATAATTATATACACGCGCAACAAAATAGTCCCAAAACTTGATAACGTAAAATAGTTAAAGCATTTGGTTTTGCAGTTTCTAAGAATAGCATAAAATATTAATATGAAAAGTTATGGATAACAGACGACGGACACTAAATGATAATACCTCACTTGGCCATTTTGGCCAGTTGAGCTTACAAGCATGCTTAATTTAAAATAGGTAAACATCATAAAAATATTCAAAAACCACAAGAAATAAAGTTTGATAAATAAGTAATGAAGTGAGTGATTGTTGTTTAACGCCAGACGAGCAATGTGAAGAACTTGTTATTTCCAAGAACTCTGGTAAACCTTACAAAAATAGTAATTTTGACAAAGAAGATATTTTGGCAAATCACAAATCATTCATGTCATCACTGAATATTCCGAAAAATGAAGAAAATTGTGAATTATCCACTTTATATTGGATACCAAAATTTCAGAAGAATCAATATTTAGACAGGTATATTCCCGGTTCATCTACTTGTTCAACAAAAGAACTATCTATAACTATGACTAAAATGTTGCATGCAGTGAAAGGAGGACTACCATCATACTGTGACAAAGTATATTCACGTGGTAAAATCAATCAAAAGCACCGTATCGGTGGCGTAATGGTTAGCGTGCTCGCCTCGAGTGCAGTAGATGGTCGGTTCGAGTCCCGGTCAGGTCAAACTAAGGACTATAAAATTGGTATTTGTTGCTTCTCCACTAAGTACGCAGCATTACGGAGAAAGAGCAAATGCTGGTTGGCTCGGAATCAGAATAATATGTCCGAATGGAGTGATATTTCCACCAGCGTGTTGGTCTAGAACAAAGCTGACCTCATCATCATATCATTGATAATTAACTTGTTCTCGCCAAAATATAGCTACAAATTCCTTAATTAGCATTAAACAACAATCACTCACTTACTCAATTAATCAAAAGTGGATACTGAAAGAAGAGGATAATTTTAATTCTCGAAAATTTCATCTAGCCAAATATTTGACTTTTTTACCTTTTACACTTTCATTCCCTTTTTAAAGTACATTATTCACAACGCATTTTACTTTAAAAATGGTGGCAACGTTACAAGTTTATAGTATTGGATCACTAATTAACTTATTTTATCAAGCACGAAGCGAAAGGTAAAAATTGCTACACATAAAATGAAGTCATCAAAATGTTCGAGTTCCTTATCGATAACATATATTTGTCGAGTTCGAATGGCAAATTTTTCAACAAATCATAGCTAGGCATCCATATAGGAACAAACTATGCCCCTTTCCTCTCCAACTTTTTCTACACTCCTATGAGTCTGAATTTATGCAAAAACTTATCAAAGACAAAAACAAGTAGAGAGGCTTAAGCCTTTAATCTCACTCCCAGGTATATTAATGATGTTCTGCCAATTAATAATACGAACTTTGCTAACTGGATTCCATTAATAGAGATTTCTCGATAACTGACGAACGAACGTATCTCCCCGTAACATAACGAAGCAATGTTAATTTACGTAAATATGTTTTGAGGGAGACCTTATTGCAATATTTGTCTTCAATTGTTCGTTGAGTGTAAGTGATTAGATATATATTTTTTATTTCGGTGTTTAAAAATGAATATCACTCGCCAAATAATGGGTTCACAGTGACATTACAGTCTGCATACAAAATACATATTTTCATAAAACGCTATTTATAGATATACTTCAGAAGGGGTGCTTTTCCAATTTATTGATATATTTTTTTTAATATTAAAATTTCTGATTTAAATTTTCGCACAAATAAATAATTTTGCCAGACCTGGGAGAAAAAAAGTAATCTGACTAAGGAAAATCAAGCAGTATAATAGATATGTAAAACTGGATATTGAATGGAACATTTCTGATTTCATATGTAAGGAAAAAATTAATAATTCCATTCTCCCAAAACGTGTCTGTCCCAGGTAAAACAATAGCCACTTTTATGTTTATTTTTATGCGTGTTTTTATTAAAAAAGAGAAATACCTTGGAAAAATCGACTGTATGCTAGGTTAACATCGTCACTTTTTATTGAAGTACCTGAACTAAGCCAGGAGGGGTCATTTATATGTGTTAGGAATATCGAATTTACATATTTCTACGATTTTTCTATTGAATGCCGGAACTGTTCCGTCAGTGTGATATATATTTTTTTTTATTTTATTATAGGTTATGAAAAAAAAATACAGCTGAGTTGCAATTGTTAAAAAATATATGGTTGTGATCCGTCTTCCGTAATTAAAATCGCCAAAATGAAATACAACCGAATTGATATCAAATGGTGACTTGTTTCAACCTCATTTAAAATAGACATTGGCATTCTTTAATACTTCTACATCACGTTCACGATCTTTTATTACAACACTATTTTACTCAAGTGCACATTTTTGTCCTGTTCTAGATAAAGGCCTTTATCAAACAGCTGTTTACCTGTAATGCAGTTAGTACGCATTTAAACCACCGAAGGATATTTCACACGTTGCGGTGTGGTGTCGCTATTGTGCATGCGATATATTAATTGCAACCCCAATTGAATGGCTATATGCTGCCTAGTCTTAAATTGTAGCTATTTATTTGTCTTTTCCTCAATTGAGCTATATAGATGGTGTACGGCTGTGTGTTAGAGACGACACTATATGGGTGGGCTGTTGTTGAGAAGTCTACAAATCATTGTGTAGTAAGATGGATGTAAATAGTTTTGTTTTTTATTGATGATCGTATAAAATAATATTTATGTACATACAGAGACTTAATTTTTCATATTTTGCATGTATTTATTTTTGTTCGATTGTTTAGATTGTCAGACACAATTTTGAAAGGGTGTCATTAAACGACTATTTAAGCAGTTTAGTTCCAATTAGCCAGGAGTTTCAGAGATTAAGATTTTTAAAGCTGTACCCCCTTTTTTATTTTTACTAACAGCGACCATGTTGGTTGGAGGTCGGAACTGTCGGACACAATTTTGGAAGGGGTTCACCCGCGGACCATTTCACCAAAGTGTGGTCTTAAGTGGCCAAGTGGTTTCAGAGGAGAATAGTTTTAGCAATAGTGGACAGGTGGACGAATGACGCAAAGTGATGACAAAAGCTCACATCACCCTTTGGGTCAGGTGAGGTAAAAAAGGGGAGTGCATATTATTTCCTATCCGTGGTAAAATCCCAAAGAATTTATGACTTCAACAAAAACTTCTTAATATACAATAGATGATTTTAATAATTTTTTTTAATTTAATATCTCCAGTCGCTCACCTGAAGATTACATAATACATTGAAAATAAAACTTAACGACATATGATACTTTGGTTATTTAAGAGAATATACCTTAAGTTTAAAGTCTAACACAAATATCCCATTAAAAGTAATCATAGTATCAGTTATACTCAAACTCCCTTTGTCTGTGTGGGGCGTAGGACGACGGACGCAACCAATCAGCAAACTACTAATTGACTTGCTTATTACAAGTGCTTTAAATCCGACTTGCTTATTACAAAGTGCTTTAAATCCGACTTGCTTATTACAAGTCAGTGATTTTCCTACTCATTTGTATCTGGGTCTCGGGTCCCTTATTATTGGGAACATTATTGATGGGAAGAACAATACATTTATTAGTTTGAATGCCCAGTAATAGAATAGCAATTATACTGTACCAACGTTAATGCCAACAGTGCCAAATCTTGTAATGAGGAAGAATGACCACAAAACAGTTCCCAAAACTTACATAAATATCTTTTGTGTAACACACTGTGATATAGCCATGGTTATTTTTCTTCATTTTTCATTGAACTGAACACCCTTCCATCTGGTACCATGACTTATGAAGCACAACTGTCCGAATCAGAGTGCATGACAGTCAGATTGCGAATATCAACATCACCACTATTTGCACTATTTACATGTTGTTGGATGTCATTTGAAGCTGTGTTAGGTAATAAAGAATTTGAATTAGTTGGTTTTGAAGTGACACCGGCAGTAGTAACAAAGTGTTCAGCTTCTGGGCATGGTATATCAGTAGTGTCAATGACAAGTAGGGTTGACTTCACATAATCCTACATTTTTAAAAACTCATTAAAGAAATATAAAATTTCACTTCAATAACCATGCATGTTTTGCTTTACTCCATAAATGAACTAAGTTTCGTAGAATGTCACGTTTTTTTTCATATTCATCACCAGTAGCCTCTGACGCAACACTTGCCAATTATCTTGTAATCATATGTAATTCTCTGAACTTTGAGCTTTGAGACATGTTTCTGACTCGTTTGGGGATTTTACAATGGAGCAAACTGGTGAAGGAGTGGTTTGAAATTCTTCTTCAAACTATAGGTACTGCTGGACGCAGGAGTCCCGCTTTGACACATCAATGGAATAACTTAACTGTCCGCTACGTGGGACTAATAACCCCTGCGTCCCCATAATCTTAATTGAGCCAAAACATATTTGGAACACAACTTTTAGACTCATAATTCTGAGAAAACTCGATGGACCCACACACCCTTTCAACATCGGCACATGTGGATCTAACAACATATACACTTTCATAGACTACCAGAGGAGTTGCACATACAAGGTCAATAGCATATGATGAAAGAAATAAATGTGCAAGTTCAACTATGTCCCGTTAGATGTCAGACCAGATTTATTTTGCTTACTGCACTAAATCAAGATGGTCATCAATAATAACGACAAATCTAACTTTAACTTAATGTTTCTTAAAATGTTATTTATAATTTACAAAGTTAATGTTAAAGTACCTGATTTAATTACACTAGTTAATATTGTTTATTGCAGTAATTTCCATTTAGGAATGGCAGTCTGTCAAGCACTTTTTGGCTTAAACAAAAGGAAATCAGGAGGGTTTTTAGTTAAAAATCAGATTATTAGGATTTTTTTTTATATGGAAAGTGATAAAGCCATACAATAAAAAAAAAAATGGCCACCTTCCTCCCCTCTAAGTAAGAGCTTTCAGGCCATAATATATAAATTTAAGCATGGTATTTTTGATTCCAGACGAAGGTCATTATCAGAATGTCAAAATGTAATTGGCTGGAAAAGGAGGTCTTACTTAGGCCATTTTCCTCACCTCCTTTTATTGCATTTGAATTTGAATTTTGGTGTTTTAACACCACTTTCAGCAATATTTCAGCTATATCATGGCGACCAGTTTGAGTGGTTGAGGAAGCCGGAGTACCCAGAGAGAACCACCGACCCTGGGCAAGCAACTGGTAAACTTTATTACTTGCGGCTGCGAGTCGAGTGCACCTTTTTTGTAATTTACAAAGCTGGGCGCGAACACACGCTGTATTGGTGATAGGCTTGTATGAACTGTTAGATCCAACGACCTAACTCATTGAGCCATCCGGGCCCCAACAGAACAAGTATAAGAC
>MJUT01013588.1:15091-30923 GCA_002080005.1 Gigantidas platifrons
AATTGTTTTAGCTCATCGATGATCATGAGATTCACTAAGATAAATAAGACGGTCCGTGCAATATTTATTTATTTAATTATTTATTTATGCTTTGTTGTCAGTGTTTCAACTGTTGACAGAGTTTTAAATTCAACATGAGTAGACTTATAGAAAGTGTGTAATCGTAAAATTCATTGGCCATCCATCCCAGTCCAGTGGCAAAAGAAAAAGTATTGTTCTGATATGACTAACGTTGTGTCTGCAATTGACGGAACTTCACATGAGATACAAATTCCATCAAATGTACACCAACAAAAACATACTTTCAGCAAACCATTTATTTTCATTGATTGGTATGAAAAGAATGTTTATAAACAGTGATAATCATAAATTCCATCAATATCAATAAAACAATTACCTTTCATCTTAACAGAACTTAAGCCGTCGTAGTCGTATGGTAGTTGAATTTACAATTACGCGTGCACTCGTTGCCCATCACCACTTAAGTTGTGAGTTTGAACCCCATTCATAGGGAGGTGTACTCGATAAAACATTATGTGATAAAGTTTGTCAGTGAATTGTGACAGGTCTGTGGATTCCTCTGGGTACTACAATTTCCGCCACAACAGTTGTTACTGAAATATTTTTGAAAGTGGTGTTAGACACCTAACATCCAATAGACACATGATGGATCAAAAGTTTGTGTATGTAGTGCATAACATAACACCCATTTGGGTCAATATCTTTACCAGTACCAATAATACTACAACAATATTGTTTCCCACACAATTATGGGAACTGTTATACACACCTTGTCATTAAACAATGTACTGAAAAAGAAACAACTTCACTTTCAATTTTTATATTAACAATTAAATTAAATTTTCTCCATGATCTCAAAATTATGTTTCAGTGTTTACTGCATCTTAATATGTACATGTCGGTATGGATGAATCCTGATTTCTTATCTGAACTGAAAACGACAATTATTCATGTGTTTCTGGATCATTGAATACATATTCAATCACTTAATTCATCACATCTTTCTGTCTTTAATCACTGAATATTGAATCCAAAATATCCATATCATAGTATTCTTTGGATTTATGCATGAAAAATCGCAAGTCAACTATGAGGAATCAAACACATTGTTTTACATCATATGTACATTTTTGTATAGATAATCTTGTATAATGTGTCTTGTTCACTACAACATGTAATACACACAGACTCTACACAATACAAACAGCTCCAAAATTATATGCAAATGTATGAGTATATACCAGGGTTCTTTTTAAGTCAAATATTCCTGTTCCTTTAAAATTTATGTTGATTCTTCTGTGGTATTTAATTCTGCTTTGAGCTTAAATCATCCATTGTTTTTTTTTCTTTGTGTTAACTCTGAAAAAAAATACCAAGTTAGTCAAATGACTCACTGTACATGTATCAAACTAAATTTAAAAGACAATTTCAACATTTCCACCTTAAATAAAA
Source organism: Gigantidas platifrons (assembly GCA_002080005.1). Lineage (NCBI taxonomy): Eukaryota > Metazoa > Mollusca > Bivalvia > Mytilida > Modiolidae > Gigantidas > Gigantidas platifrons. Next base: position 16,565 of record MJUT01013588.1, read on the forward strand.
AAAATATGCATTTTTACATGATTTTAATACAACCCTTTTATAGATTGAAAAAAAAATAGGCTCCAGGGAGCCTGTTGTCACTCACCAGAGATGTTAGGTATTAAAATCTTGTCTTTTGAAAGGAAACTGCAAGAACAAACTTGATCTGTGTATTATTCATTTAAAGATACAATTTGTAGTTTAAAAATTATAAATTGAAGCAATAATCAGATGGACATAATAACACATAGAAACCAACAAGGATCTCCTGAGGGTCCAGTAAATCATGTGTGTGAAATTTTGTCAGAAATAAAAGATATAAAATATAACAAAGTACCATGAACTGAAACTGTAATTAGGATAAATTGTTGCCAAAAAATGGGGGGAGGGGGCAAAAACATCAATATTCTTCGTAACTAAGGAACAATTAAGTTGCACGTTCAATGCTGATATTGTCATAATTTACCTAAAGACAGAAATTTGTTGATATCAAGAAATAGTATTTATCCTGCAGTCATTATCATATTTGTATGATAATTACAATAGGTGTATATATATAAATACATTTTTGTAGGGTTAAGGTTAGTGTTGTGGTGTTTAATGTCACTTTCAACAATATTTCAGCTAAATATGTTGCGGTCAGTTTTATTTGTAGAGGAAACTGGAGTACCTGGAGAAAACGACAGACCTGTTGCAAATCCGACAAACTCAATAACATAATGTTGTATCGAGTACACCTCGCCATCTGAGGAATTCCAACTCGCAACATTAGAGATGATAGGCACTGATTGCATAGGTAGTTGTTACTCCAACTACCATACGATCACGACCATGACGGCTCCTACATTTTTGTATCACCCTTCTGTTGTAAACTAGTATATACAAATAACAATCTCCTGATACTCAATTCATGAAGTAAGACAGTATACCCATACCAGGACTCCACATCAGAACCTACAACCTGACAGCTGTGGACCAGTGCTGCCCCTAGCTACAACTAGCTTAGATTTCACCCCTCACCCATTTTACACACACATCAGTGGAAGGCAAACTAATTAATATATTCATATCTTATCGACTTGAAATGAAGTTTTTCTTTATCTTAAAGCTGGTGACAAATCGTGGTTTTCGTTTTTAATTAATCAAATAAATAAAAATGTACATGTATGATGTATGATATACTGATGATGTAATGTATTACTACCACGTGTTCCCAACCAGGTCACAGGGACTTGCTCCCACTCAAGAGCCAGGCACTAAATTTGCACAATTGAAGAATATTTTTCTAACTGTCGATCTGTTACCCATTGAAAACATGGGTAACACATGCATTGATACATGAAGTAGAATGGCGTGATTATGGCGTAAGGGTTATTTTATTTAAAACGTTACGCTTGTGCATTTATACATGTAAGATCTTGGTATAAAATAGAAGGTCAATTTCTATTAAAAAATACTCACCACATTAATAATGTAAAACTTCTGTGTTTTCGAGTCTTGGCTTACCTTTGTCATGCCTGCTTGTGTACATGTGTTGTCAAATGCAAGAGCAAAATGATTGCGTCTTCCGGTAAATTATCAGAAGTCCTGCCTCTTGCAAATAGATTGACAGATAACCAAACATCAAGATGCTTGGAAATTCTTATGTTTGATTCTATAAATTTATAAATGGCATTATTTCGTATTTACTATTCTATCATAACGAGCATATAATTATTTGATATTCAGTCGTACAACAATGCTATTCAAAAACAGACGTCTGCGTCATGAAATATTACATTGTCATCAATTGTCATTAGTTTATGCTAAAATAAAAACAGGACAACCCTAACATCACTGCGTAGCTTGTCTTATTCAGGAGCATGTGTAAGATTGAAAAAATGGTTTCCACGTAAATTAACAGACTACTATATCCAAGGGATGGGAAATGTTAAATACATCTGCATACAAGTCAAACTGAATATACAATATACTCACTCATGTATATGGAAGTAATAAAGGATCATACAAATTCACTTAAACTTATAAATATTAACAAGAAGAGCTTCAGGATACCAAAGGGGTAATCATAATCTGATTTCAAAGAAGGACAGACAATTGCTAAAAGCAAAAATTACAAAAGGACAAACAATGATCTACAAAACTCATAAAACTTAAGATCGAGGAACACAAATCCCACTATAAACCGGCGGTGAACTCAGGTGCTCCGGAAGAGTCAGCAGTTCCTGTTCCACGAATGGTACATGTCGTGTTTATCTAGTTACAAACCCGGTGATAAGTTGTGAGTGAAGGAAGGACCGTGAAGTTTTTACGACAAGTGGAACAACGTGCTTTACCTGTCTTTAGGAATGCCTAGGTTTTTCTCAATGAATGCTGCTACTTCAACAGCATGTTCACTATTCTTTTCCCCTAACGCACCAATGTTGTATACTTCTACACTTCCACACAGATATGTTGACCCACCATGACTCATCATCTGATCTGGGTGTACTCTAACTGTCACATACTGAACTACCAAGGGAGGTAAAGCATTATCTGGTACATGTGTACTCTAACTGTCACATAATGAAATTCCAAGATGAGTAACTCATTATCCGGTACATGTGTATTCTAACTGTCACATTCTGAAATACATGAGGAGTAACTCATTCATTTTCTGGTAAAAGTGTACTCTGTCACATACTGAAATACAAGAGGAGAAAGTCATTATCTGGTACAGTTGTACTCTGTCACATACTGCAAAAAAAAGGAGAAACTTAATATCTAGTATAGGTCAGGTGTACTCTAACGGTCACATACTGAAATACCAAGGGAAGTAACTCATTATCAGACTTTTTGAAAACACATTTCAATATGCAGGACGTACTTTTTTGTGCAGGAATAGACTTTCCACCTGAAGAAAAAACATTTCAGAACCAAATTTACAAAATTCTAAAATTTAAACACAATCGGTGATGGAAACAATAAAAACCCCACACGCCATGTTTTAAAATTATATAATCACACGAAATGGTCGCGTTGATGAATCACAGCCAGTTTAAGCTGTAAAGATACAATGATTACTAGAGTTACCATGGAAACAGTTGCATGTTTAAGAAGGAAATGTCATTTGAAGTAGAATATAATTCCGAGTTGACCGTGATCGTTCCGGCATACCAGTTGCATTTCCGATTTCCGGTGCAAAACAAAATACACAAACACAAAATTTTGTCGGACACCCGGATCGGCATACTTGGCAGTATTGCCGGTCATTGGGATTTTCTGCCCGCTCGGTCTGACGAATTTCAAAAGTCTGCATTATCTGGTACATGTGTACTCTGACTGTCACATACTGAAATACAAGAGGAGAAACTCATTATCTGGTACAGGTGTACTCTGTCACATACTGAAATACAAGACTTACGAGAAGAAGCTCATTATCTGGTACAGGTGTACTCTAACTGTCACATACTGAAATACAAGAGGAGTAACTCATTATCTGGTACAGGTGTACTCTAACTGTCACATACTGAAATACAAGAGAGGTACATGTAGCTCATTATCTGGTAGATGTGTACTCGGTCACATACTGAAATACAAGAGGAGTAACTCATTATCTGGTACAGGTGTACTCTAAATGTCACATACTGAAATACCAAGGGAAGTAAGTCATTATCTGGTACAGGTGTACTCTAACTGTCAGATGCTGAAATACAAGAGGAGTAACTCATTATCAGGTACAGGTGTACTCTTAACTGTCACATACTGAAATACAAAAGAGGTAACTCATTATCTGGTACAAGTGTACTCTAACTGTCACATATTGCAATACAAGAGGAGTAAGTCCGAGTAACTCATTATCTGGTAAAAGTGTACTCGGTCACATACTGACGGAGAGTTGCTTGCCCGTGGTCGGTGGTTCTCCCCAGGTACTCCGGCTTCTGCCACAACTAAATCTGATCGCCATGATATTGCTGAAAGTGGCGCTAAATACAATAAATTAAATCAAATCAACCCCCCTTTTTTCTTATATATCAAATTATCTCCATTTTCCCAGCAAATTGAATCCAGCCATTCTAGGACCCTACTCTTTTCTTTGTTCCCAGTGATTGACAACATTTACAGACTCTGGCTTTCCCAATCTTTCTGCAATAAATTTTGAAGCATCAAGTACAAAAGTAGGAGGAATGTTTTCTTTAGTGAGATTTGTGTAAATTGCAAAGGTCGACATGCTGCCCGTGTTGTTGTTCAAATCAGGGTATTATAGTATATGGGAAGGAAACACGCTATACGATCTGCGGAAGATTTCCGTTCGAGGTTTTTCGCATTTTGAATTGTGTAGTTTAAGAAATAATTCATGGAAGCCATATGTATATAATGTTTTTACTACGGGTAAGCCCTTTATGTCACGAAGTTTTACCCCGAGCGCAAGCGAAGGGTTAAAAACTGACATAAAGGGCCTACCCGTGGTAAAACAATATATACATATGGCTTCCATGAATTATTTCGATTCTAATATGTAAAAATTGGTAAAATATCGTTATAAATTGCCGATGAGGTCATAAATTACAATTATATATTATTTTTACCACGGGTTTGGACTCAAAGCGTTTGAAGGACGCCATATTAGAATATACTATAATTATTCCGTTTAGGCATTGTCTATCCAGAGTTGTCGTTCCCGCTACGCTCAACTCTATCTCTGTAAACGCTAATTTTACAAGATTTTTGTTAAATTTAGATACAGTAAAAAATGTACTTAAAAGGGTTTTAATTATTGTAAATATCAATAAAAGTGAAAATAAATCACTCATTTCAAATCAATTCTATCTTAAAAATGATTTTCCCCCCACTTCTTGGAGAACTATTTTGCGGAGGTAAAAAATAAAAACGATCACAAATCAAACTCAAGTCATCTTTTAAAATTCCTATATATAACTCGAGTCATCTTTTAAAATTCCTATATCCTTCGCATATTTTTGCAGATGGCACATCTGCAAAAATATGAGAAGGCGCGGACTTCGAAGAGGACGTAAATATATTAAAAAAAAAGGGTTTATGAATTCTTTGACAGCATAAGAAGGGTTTGGAGATACCAAAGATAGTCATAATCCGTTTTAGATAAGCATATGACTAAGTGCTCATTGAATATGAATGAGTAAATGGTAATACAACAAATGTATCCCCTGCTAACAAATATCATCAATGAACAATAAGTTTAATAAATATAGTATAACTAATCGTTGATTTTGAATATCAAAATAAGACAACGAGTGACCGAAGTACGCATCAGGATTAAACGAGTGGGCGGAACATGTTCCGTCCACGAGTTTAATCCTTACTGCGTATTCGGTCACGGGTGGTCTTATTTTGATATTCAAAATCAACGATTAGTTATAATGTTTATTACATAGACTTCCAAAATGTCTTTTATATTATTTCATTTTATTTGTATATTTCTTTCCACGCGTATGAATCTACGAGCAATGATAGTGTGTAATCAATATGGCCGAACATTCAAGCAAGTCAAGTGTTGCCGCTTCGATGAAAAAAAATTGAAATTTAAATGAAGGACGAGTTTCTGAATTTTATTTGAATATGGGCGGATTTGTAAAGTTGTGGAAAAAATTCATTGCAATTGTGACTCATGTCACTCCGATTTATCTGAGGAACCAGGCACGATGTGTTATTGTCTGAGTCGTGTGTACATATATTTCATGTGTAACATAATTCGAACTAAGGAATTAATCAATGTCCTCAAATGAAACGTTCTGAAATCTACCCGGCTGGGCTTTAGTTTGATATGCATTTTCATTTGTATTGCCATTGGAATTTGGAACATTTGTTTAGACATCTAGAATATTAATTTCTGGCATTTCCACATTTTCCAAGTCAAAGTAATTTTCTTCTAAAAATTGGGAGACTACAGCTGCCGTATATCCGTCAAAATAATCAGACATTTTGTTGTTGTTTTTTTTTATTTTAAGATTTTTCATTGAAAAGGGGTGGTTAAAGGAAACTGACAATCTACCATCCACTTTTAACATTGCCGTTGTTTATATTTTAAATCTGTTGTGTTATGCTAGTGAAGTGATTCGATTTAGAATAAACAAGTGTTTGATTTTAATGTATAAATAAAATGATTCAACATATCCAGAAATCATGCTCATTTGCATATCCAAGATGGCGGTTTCTTCAACCCAGAAATGTTCACAAAGATTTCTTAAAGGAAATATTTTGTTCAGGGGTGCAGGCATTTTTCTGAAGTGAAATATTTGACATTACACCTGTAGAAACAAGCACAGCAAATTTTAGATAGATGTACAAATTATTCGCGGATCCCACACTATCTTAAAAACAAGGCATATTTCAGTGAATTCTAAAATGAATATCACTGAAGAATTCAAATCTTAGTCGACTTCTGACCATTGTTTTTAATTGTTTATCATGGATGCACACTATTTTCTGAATCAAATACGGAAACTTCCGGTGTAGATCTACCTCTTTTTCCACAAATTATTTGAATATAATTTGTTTTCACGGTTCCCAGGAAGATTTAAATTGTCAGATTTTGGGAATATGTCAGCTTCTGTAAGAGGCATTTGAAGGGAAACGTGTGTTTTCATTACAACTCGAATTGTTATCTGCTGAAAAATAGTCAATCATTGTCGACACCGGTTTAAATATAGAAAATATAGAAAAGTCGTAGCTGCATATATACGTTGTCACGTCATGGCGTGCACATTGTCAGGTTATAAAAAATCAGGATATCAAATTTATAATAATAATATTTGTATTTAAATTCCTTCAGTGTTAGGCATCACGTACATAATATTTAATTACAACACTACTTCATTCATGTGTTCATTTTTTCCTGGTTGCGGCAATCCGTCTTCCGTAATTTAAATCGTCATGGTGAAATACAACCGAACATTGATATCATTTATAATAAACATTGAAATTCTTTCAAATTTCTACACCAATCTACATGATCTTTAATTACAACACTATTGCAAGCAAGTGTTCATTTGTTCCTGTTCTAGTTAAAGGTCTTTATCAAACAGCATCATGCAGTTTACATGTAATGCAGTTAGTACGTATTTAAATCACATAAGGCTATTTCTATTTTTCATACGTTGAGGAGAGGGGTTTGGATGATTTATCAAGTACATCAATCTGTCCAGTTTTCACGTTGGGCGGAAGTCGCTATTGTACATTCGAAATATTAATTAAGTACAATGCACATGCTCCCTGTCTAGTATACTATGATTTTTTCTCGATCGACAGTTCAGAATAGATGTGGCTATATTATCATTTCTTAAGACAATGGCAAGTCATAATCCAACTATTTTAACCCCGTCACCTCTTTCTGAAGTAACTGTAATAAGTCAGGAAAGTGAGCGGTCATAGATATGTGTGTTACGGATATCGAATTTTATACGATTTTTCTATTGAATTTCTGGAACTTTTCCGATGATGTGATATTTTTTTCATTTTATCATAAGTTGTGAAAAAATTATTAAGATGATGTACCTGCAACAGGGCCTCACAGAGAAATTTTGCAAGGCGGAACAATACTGCTTTGGTGTCTGAGAACAGGTTGAAACTGTAAATTTTAGTTGAAAATATTTAAAAATAATGAAAAACAAAATAAACCGTCAATGACTAAGTTTATGGGACATTTTATAGATTCACGGGCCCTTTCGTGGCTTTCCAGGACCCGTACCGATGTACCGACTGAACCCTCCTCTCATATGCCCTGGTTATACCATCCTAGATTATGTAAATCCAGTTCCTTATCATTCTATGGATACAATAGTATGTGCTTTGCTAAGCATGCCAGTAGCCAGCGCTACTGTAAAGATGTCATTTAGTGTACTGAGACGTTTGGACACTTGTGTTAGTTCGACTATGAAGAATTACAGGCTATCTTCCCTGGGATTGATGCATATTCACCGCGATTTTGAAGTGGACCTGCACAAAGCAATGGAGGTGTTCGTATCTGCTAAGACACGAAGGGCAGATATTTGACAATTTTAAGATATTCTTGTCTATCAAAGTCATTAATATTGTGCTTGATTATATGTTATATGAAACCCTGAAATGGCCCCAGATCGCACCATTTTGCATCTCGTCGAACGTAATTATGGCGTGCACACTATTAAGCATCATATTCGTCCCTGTTTATATATCGAGGCTCCATGAGGGGTGAATAAACTTTGTATTATGATACATTTGAATTCAATATCAACTAAACATTGAAAACTTGTAGCAAACACACGAAAAAAATATAACAATATATATACTAAACGATTTCAGTGATATACTAATACTTCAGTGGGGCAGACATTTAAAAAAATGCATTTTTAATATTGAATGTGATCGTGAAAAAGGGGGGGGGCAGTGCTTTAAATATATTTTTAGATCTTTTACACACATTATCGGATTCCTAATGAACATATATGATGACAATTAATTTTGAATCGATCACAAATAATTATGAAGTTATTTATGTGATCAAAACTGTGATGAAATACCGGAATGTATTTGACGGCTAAATCTCCATAATTCACACCTATCTATATAATAAATTGTATATATTGTAATAGCCAGTCGAACAAACCGTGCATTCTGTATCGTTTTGCACATAAATACTTGTATTATATGAAGTAGCCGAATGATAGTACGAACAAATATCAAATGTCTCGCTTTTTTATACTTTCTTCGTTAATGTCACTATATACATGTTTTTTTATTTCTCGAAATCGAAAAGGTTCTTTAACTGTAAGTAGTGTCCCCGACATTAAAACCTTTTTTATTTCATTACACTAACAGCCTAGAGATACAGATTTGTACAGCAGATGTAAAAGTACTACCTCATAAAAGTGCCACCCGGGGCTGACCATTCCCTCAAGATTAGACTTCCGATGACAAGTTCTGCTCTGTGTCTAGGTGGAGATACAGAGCAGAACATGTCGTCGGAAGTCTAATCTCAACTAGAACTTCTCCATGTTCTTAAGAATAAAACAAAATCATTCTAAATAAAATTGTTATCTTCCTATGCTATCAAGTTGCTCTTTCGACACTTCGTTGATTTATATTTTTTTAAGTTGTTAGTTAAGCGTTCTTAGTTTCAATTAAAAGTGGTTTCCTTTTCGGCTAAACAATCAAAAAACGTATTTTTCTCACTTGGAGTTGGGTAACTCAAATTATAGAAATTTAGCTGAAATAATGGGGTTGTTTTTTATGCATTAACCACTAACAATGACTCCGGTTTCCTTTACCAATTAATCTGATCGCCATGATATAGCTGAAATATTGTTGAAAGTGGCGTTAAACACCATAACCCTAACCTCCTATTAATTGTTTGTGATATTTTCTTTAATTAGATGATTGGACTTTGTTAATTTGTATTTCAGGAGAGAAGACAGTGATGGCAAACCAGCTTTTAAATTGTATTCCAGAGCTTGTGGTTCCTATCATGATTTGCTCGATAGAGGGTAGCTGCTAACAAGGAAGCTACTGAACCAAGGGTAAACCTTTTGGTAAAGTCATCGATTCGAAAATGTTACGGTCGCCACCACGACTTGGTTAACATTTATAGAATATCAACAAAACATTGAATACTATTAGTAAACACAATAAAAAAATCAAACCAAACGATTTCAATGACATAATAATACTTATGTGGGGCAGACAAATAAAAATGCACAAATATATTTTTTATTTACATATTATTATTTATTGAATGTGATCGTGAAAAGGGGGTGGGGGCAGTGCTTTAAATATATGTTCGATCTTTTACACACATCATCGGATTCCTAATGAACATATATGATGACAATTAATTTTGATACGATCACAAATAATTATGAAGTTATTTATGTGATCAAAACTGTGATGAAATATTATCAAAAGAAAAAAAAATAGATACGAATTTTCATCAGCGTTCAGATTGATCAGGATCTTCCAAATATGGCTCAACGTTTATTTGCTACCGTCTTACATGAAGCGATTTTGTTTATGAATATTCATGAGCAAACGTACCCATGATTTCTGGCTATGATTAGAATAATTTATAAAATTACTACAACTTTATTTTCAATTTTTATGTGTTTCAGTTTACAATCATGTGTGTATTCACCGTAACACAATGAACGTAACCACCACACTTATAGTTGTTTAAAAGTAGTTCCGGCGGGAAAAAACTAATATTTTCACATGTGAAATACCGGAATTTATTTCACGATTAAATCTCCATAATTCATACCTATCTATATAATAAATTGTATATATTGTAATAGCCAGTCGAACAAACCGTGCATTCTGTATAGTTTTCCTCATAAATACTTTTATTATATGAAGTAGCCGAATGATAGTACGAACAAATATCAAATGTCTCGCTTTTTTTTACTTTCTTCATAAATGTCACTATATACATGTTTTTTATTTCTCGAAATCGAAAAGGTTCGTTAACGATAAGTAGTGTCCCCGACATTAAAACCTCTTTTATTTCATTACACTAACAGCCTATAGATACAGATTTATACAGCAGATGTAAAAGTACTACCTCATAAAAGTGCCACCCGGGGCTGACCATTCCCTCAAGATTAGACTTCCGAAGACAAGTTCTGCTCTGTGTCTAGGTGGAGATACAGAGCAGAACATGTCGTCGGAAGTTTGATCTCAACTAAGACTTCTCCATGTTCTTAAGAATAAAACAAAATCATTCTAAATACAATTGTTATCTTCCTATGCTATCAAGTTGCTCTTTCGACACTTCGTTGATTTATATTTAGTTAAGTTGTTAGCTAAGCGTTCTTATTTGCAATTAAAAGTGGTTTCCTTTTCGGCTAAACAATCAAAAAACGTATTTTTCTCACTTGGAGTTGGGTAACTCAAATTATAGAAATATAGCTGAAATAGTGGGGTTGTTTTTTATGCATTAACCACTAACAATGACTCCGGTTTCCTTTACCAATTAATCTGATCGCCACGATATAGCTGAAATATTGTAGAAAGTGGCGTTAAACACCATAACTCTAACCTCCTATTAATTGTTTGTGATATTTTCTTTAATTAGAAGATTGGACTTTGTTAATTTGTATTTCAGGGGAGAAGACAGTGATGGCAAACCAGCTTTTAAATTATATTCCAGAGCTTGTGGTTCCTATCATGACTTCCTCAATAGAGGGTAGCTGCTAACAAGGAAGCTACTGAACCAAGGGTAAACCTTTTGGTAAAGTCATCAATTCGAAAATGTTACGGTCGCCACCACGACTTGGTTGACATTGATGGAATATCAACAAAACATTGAATACTAGTAGTAAACACAATAAACAAAATCAAACCAAACGATTTCAATGACATAATAATACTTATGTGGGGCAGACAAAATCCTGAATTGGCGTTAACCAGCAATCACTCACTCTCTCAAATGTTGTTGTTGCATATGTAAATCTTTACCCCTTGAAAAGATGTTCAAAAACATGCCAAAGTTGTCGTTTAAATTCCAAGTTTAAGGTATTGGTACATAAACAATGGAGTGTTACAAGTAATATAGGGGCTGTCGAGGTCTTGATCTTATTGTAGTTAGATTTACAGCTGCCTAAGCAATCGGTCCCTACCATCACTAACGTGAGTTTAAATCCCATTCATCGCGAGGTATACTCGATGCAACATTATGTGATAAAGTTTGTAAGTGAATTGCAGCATGTCGTCATTTTCTCCACCAACAATACTGACCGCATATCCTTAAATGACATTACTTTTGTTAATTTGCATATTTAAGATAGCGGAAACTCAATTGCCTGCATTTTTATATGATCTCTATAGAAGATAATTTGTATAACTGCATGGATGTTAATTGCCGGAATTGAAAATGGGACTTTGAATTAAGCCAAATTAAATGAGAAAAAAATGAATGACAACCGTGAAATATTCGAGGTTCCTGGAGTGTATGAAATCCGAAGCGGCACACGCACCCTTACACTGGCCTTAATCGTCTATGTAAAATGTCTGAAATACATGAATTGGTGGAGTTTGACACAAAATTTACCAACAAATAATATTTTCAGGTCAACTAGCCGGAATTCATTTGGATTCCTGAACTCTGGATAAATTACTATTCACAAACCTTATATTTCTAGCTTTTTAAACTCGAAGTTCCGATGGTAAATAACAAAATATAATTTTTGCAAGCAAGCAAGTTAAAAAATGTCTAATTTTGAAGGAAAACAACAAAACTATTTGTATTTTAGCAGACGAAAAACTTTGCTGAAATAAACAATAACTTTTAATTTTCGAATTATTGACGGACACATTGACTTTCGTACTCTACGCTATTATTTGACAAATCTAATAAACTATCCATCAAGTTTGAAACTGCAGTCACGTGATAAAAATCTAATTTAAATGTGATGAATATTTATGAGGAAAGTACCATCAATTTATGGATATGCGCCACCATGTAATGTCGTGTTAATCATTAATCATCATCATATATGATTAGGTTCTAATGTCAAGATAATGTCTTACTCTATTTGCTCATTCTGTCATCTTAGAATAATTGTCAATTTCCTGGCACATCTCACAGTCAGACATTTACAAGACTTGATTATTAAAACTATTGGTGTCTAATTTAAGTAGTATATCAGCACGGTTCAAGCTACATTTGAGGGAGAGCGAGCGGGAGCTACCGGCAGCGGCCCTGACCGGAAATGACGTCAGTCACGGGACCGGAAGTCACGTGACCGGAAATTACGTGACCGGAAAAGGCCCTGGCCGGAATTGATCCGAAACATCATCTGTTCATGCGCAACCGGTTCCCGCGCTATTGTGAACATATTGTAAAATTGTATGTGCTATCTTTCTATCTTTATTTTTTGTTATTAAATTATTTCAGGCGTACATCTGGAATTATCAGGGAGGAAATATTCGTGTATTGTCATTTTATCTTGACTACTGTTTATTCTAAAGAAAGACATTAACTTGATTAATCCGTTTGTCACTAATGATTAAGTAACCCGTCGTGAACTTTTACCATATTGTAAACAGAATATATATTTCTTATATCCTGGGAAAGTTGACATCTACTTTCTATCTTCTGTACTTCAGCATGCATTGTGATATTCATGAGAAAGTTTAGTCTTAGTATAAAAATGTAATCTTAGAATGCAGTCGTGTTTTATTTCTTTAATGGCATTAAAGAAAATATAAATTATTTAGTCAAGTACACAACAAAATGTTTTAACAGTAGAAAGGAGAGGAGGCAGAAATACTTGTGTCCCCTCACCACTGCCAACATCTTTCAAGTAATTATGGATATAATGACGACCACTTGTAAACAAAATAATATGGAACACCAAAAAAAGGGGGAGTGTGAATATTACGCACAATCGTGTGCTTTCCTTTCCATGTTTAAACATGTAGTGATTGGCTTTTAATCCCTCTTTAACTAAATATAATAATCGCTGCAAAAGGGAATGCATCATACGTCCTTTCGTCGTCTTTTTTCTAGAGTTGTGCGGGACTCTCTGCAAGCCTTTTTCCAAGTGAGCCAAGTTTAGTTTTCGGGTTCGAATGGTCAAAAATTGATGATAATGATCCCTGAATCAATTGTTTTGCTTTTGTTTGGAAGCCAATTGACACCGGTGGTCCGGATAGACAACAAACTGATCCTTCTCGAAATGTCACTCACAAAGTTGTGTGAACTGACTTAGCTGAAATGCGTTTCTTTTCAATCGTACTGTCCATATTTGTCTTCATTTTGCATCTCTCATAAACAGATAAATGCTGATTCCATGTCCAGACTTAACTGTATAATATAAAGCAGTGTACTGAATCATACCATGGTAGCTTTCTTGATATAAGTATTGCACATGTTATTCACTCGTAATTGTTTTTGTCTATTGTGACATATCACGAAAGGGGAGGTAAGTCAAACACAACTTGGAAATTCGATCCCCCAGGGCAATTTAAATACCTAATATAGACAAGAATCTATGACAAAAGGTAACGTACGGGTGATTTTTATATATATCGAGGTCTTGTTTGGGGATATTATTATGTATTTTATGAAAATCGTTGTAGATAACCTTTAAGGTTTGTCTAAAATATAAAACAAACCCCATTTTTTTTCAGATAATAAGCTAAAATAATTTAGATATATTTACTTCTGTAATAAGATACCATTACAAAATTACCAATCGAACTACAACAAGACTGCTGAGAGACTATTCGTCATAAATATTTTATATTTAGCAAATAATTAAGAAGTAATTCTCCCATGTCATGTTTAATGTAACATGGGGAGGCATTATATTTGTCGATATTTTGCACCGAGCGAAAGTGAGACGAAATACAGGGGTGAGTGAGTGAGTGAGTGAGTGAGTGAGTGAGT